>PVLD010007789.1:0-83135 GCA_004027595.1 Dinomys branickii
TTAAAATTGAGAGTAAGGGTAAAGGTGTGGCAGTGAAGAGGTGGCATGACATGTTTTACATCAGGAAATATTTCTGTATTTTAATTGTGGTGATGATCACACCAATCTACACATATGATAAAATGTAGAGCTATACACACATACGCAATCACACACACACATGAGTGCAAGTAAAACTGCTAAAATTTAACCTCAGTGGGTTTTATTGATGTTAATTTTCTGGTTTTGATATTTTACTATAATTATGCAAGATTTTACCACTGGGAAAATTGGGTGAGAATTAACAAGGCTCTGTGTGGGTATTTTGCAAGTTCCATGCACATCTATTGTTATTTCAAAATAAAATTTAATCCTTTGCCTTCCCTAAAGTACATTAAATATAATTTGAATGATATCTACCATTATTATGCCAACTGGGGTAAAGTCGACAAAACCTTGGAAAAACAAACCAAAGCAAGCAAATAAACAAAAAAATTACAAGAAATGAAGGACTAGAAAGTCAGTATAAATTCATGTTTTCTAAAAATACATTTAAGCTCTTAATTGTAAACTTTCTCAAAGGAAAATTGTATGGCTTCGTAAGTGAAACCTATTTAACATTTAAGAAATAATATTTCTCCCATAGAACAGAAAAGAAAAAAAATGCTTCCCAATTTATTCTTTTGAGGCTACCATAATGTGATGCGAAAACTTGAAGATAGTTCAAGAAAGAAAACTGTGTCACTTTCCTGAAACTTAAAATGAGGTGACAAAACAGATGTAATGTAGAAATATGAAAACAAAGAACACACACACAAAAGAAAGGCAGGATGTTGTCCGGAATTATAGCCCAAATTTAACCAGCTAATTGTTCATGATAAAAAATGCAACCTTTAAATTTTTATTTATTTACTTATTCATTTATTTTAAAGAAAATTGAAAGAAAGAACAATAGCAAAATGCCAACAGCATAGATAAAAATGAAACAAAGCAAAACCAATAAGAATCACACAGGGTTTCAGAACAAAATGGTACGGATTAGCAGTGTTGTTATATTACATATTTTTGTCTTCATCAGAGTTGGTCAGATTGCCAGATGTAAGAATGCAGGATTAATCAAACCAGTGAAGAGAATAAAAAATAAAAACAAAAACGTTATAAATGATACAGAGCTTCACCAAATAAGTTGGTAGGAATTCAGCAAAGGCTGTTATGTTGCACACTGAAGACATCAAAAGTGACTTTTTAGACAAAATATTAACCAATATTATTAATATTAATAATATGGATTAATATAATATATTAATATAATATAATATAACTGATACAATATAATATAATTAATTAACACAATATATTAATATAATGATACCAATATAATTAATATAATTAATATTAATATTTTAATATTAATCAATATTATTAAGTCCCCCAAAATCAGTGTTGGGGATTGACAAGATGTGTAATTATTATAGTGCAGAGGGAAAGAAACAGGCAAGTAACTCCATAGTAAACTTTAATGCAATGCTTTTAACTCACAAGGTCAGGAAGGAGGATAAGACATTGAGAATTATAATATTAAACTGTGTGTTTGACTTAATTATATACTGTATACTAATTTCAGTTTCTTACAATCATTTTCAAAACTTCCATGAACTTTTTTTAAAAAGCAATTATATATCACAGTCCAAAAATCAATAAATAGGAAGAAGTAAACTTTTCGTATGACCTTTGGTTATATATATGGCCTCTAATTAGGAGTTTGCAAACTCTGCAAATATAAAACATATTGCAAAATAATTTTGTGGTCATTGGGGAACTAAATTGTAATTACAGACTATTTCTAACAATGTCTAGAATGGAAGCATATAAACTGTAAGAAAATCAATTGCCAGAGGCAAATTTCATGCCACTGAATGACTTTCATCATTAAATAAAATTAAACAAAAATGAATGAAAATAAATGAACTAACATATCATATCAAACAGTGGGAAGAACAGTAACAGAAGCATTGAAATTTCCAGATAAAAACTTAATAGAATAAAGAAAAAGGAATTTTGTGAAAGTTCAAGAAGATGGAAGTAGAAAGTGAAGAATTGGTAAATATTTGTTTTACTTCCTTTTTTTTCATACAGCATTAGGCATTTAAGAACTAATGAAAGTTCAGCTTTTACATTACAACACATCCTAACTTCTGTATAGTGTTTCAGAGTAAACATCCATCCTATCGGTTTAGTAATTGCTAATTTGAATTACTATTCAACAAAAACCCATGTATTTAGGGCTTGACTGCTAGCCATTATACTGCTAGGACATGGCAGAACCTTCAAGAGCTGGAGCTTAGTGAGAGGATGGTAGGTCCCTGGGGATGCACCCTGCGTTAGGCTCAGCTTCTTCTCTGCCTATGGGCTGCCATGAAGTGGACCAGTTCATCTGCTGCATGCCCCACAGGCCCTAGCAACATGATTAGCTTGCCATAGACTGCAACCTTTAAAACTGTGAGCCAAAAGAAACTTTTCTTCCTTTCTTTCACCTTGCACTTATTCTATGATGTTCCTGGCTTGGATCCAAGGGACCATGGACTAAAACTTCTGAAGCCTGAGTCCAATAAATCTCTTTCATTTTAGAGGTGCAAGTGTCAGATATTTTGTTCACAACAAAAAGCTGACTAATACAGGTTGAATAAAATTTGAGAAGTTCGTTTGAGCATTTAACTGTTTCAGCACCAGGCTGCCAGCAGTTCAGTACTCCACCACTGAAAGCAGAGGGGAAACTTTTACATGGTTTTAATGGAAATATGACAGAAAAATATTGGGTTTGCTGAGGTAGAGTGTTTAGTTAGAGATTACTTCAAGGATTCTGGTTAATCAATCAGTTTTATATTAATTACTGTTTGAATTTAGTAGGGCTTAGCTTTGTTTTCAGGAACCCAAGGTGTTGGAACTATCACAGCTTTATTGCTGCTTGATCAAGTATATTTTTTGCTTCAATTTCAGTGCTTCAGTTTCTGTTGAAGTTGCCAAAAACTTTGTTTGTTTGAGGGGCTTTTGAATTCCCTGAAGGATCTAGCCATATCTGTTGTAACCTGCTCCCGTTAATGTTGCCACTTGCTCCCGATTGCTACAAGACAAACATGTTGTAACTTGCTGTAACCAGCCCCCTCCCCAGGCTAAAAGTTTGCTTAAGCGGCATGTCTAAACTTGTTGCGCCGTTTCCTGTTCTGTATGCGCCTAATACCACCCCCCCTACCCCTAAGGCCCTGACTCCACATTGCTTGACCTTAAAAGGAAAAACTACCAAAGGAGCCAATCACAAGATGCCTAATGTGCAGCTCCTCGTTTGCGGTTTGCAAGCTTAAAAACCCAAGCCTTCCGCCTGCTCGGGGCTCTCCTCGCCTGCGTTGCACTGGAGACGCCGCTGGGTACCAGCTTAAATAAAGCACTTTTTAAAGAGATCTCATTTTGTTCTGGGCTACTTTTTGGGGTCCCACTTTTTGGGGTCCCACAATATCTCTTTCAGGGGCTGGCCTGTTCTATAAATTTGAATTCAGATTATTTGATGATCTCTGACCTCTTGTCTTTGATGAGCTGAAGAAAATACGATTTTTGCAGTTGGCAGATATTTCACAAGTAAGGTGGTGGTGATCACTAAATTATGGTTGTGAAGTTTTAAGAGATGAATGCTTGGAAAGTAAGAAGAATGATATTCAGAGGGGAAAACCTCTAAGCCAGATGAAAAGGCTTAGCCAAAGGATAGAACAGGCATCACAAATAAAATACCTATATCCCGAATGCCGGTCAGCTTTCCCCTTCCTGGGTGAGCACCTGATACCCACACTTCAAAGAGGATAGGTTTCTTTGGGTCATAGTTTCAGAGGACTCAGTCCATGGTAAGCTGGTTCCAAAGAAATATCACATCAAAAGGACCTGATGGGGGAAAGATTCTCAGTCCATGGCAGACAGGAAGCAGAACACCAGGAAAGAATGGCAGTGAGAAATGTACTCTCCAGAGGCCCTGTACGGTAATTCATCTCAAACAGGACTCCTAATAGCACATTTGCATATGAACATAGGTGGATAGGTTCACTGAGGACTATAGTCTCCCAATTATCCAGTCACCTTTCGAGGAGTTTACTAATCTGATCAAATTGACAATGAAGTTTAACTGTCACATTCCACTGTCCATTGGACATGCAAATACATCTTCATAAACCAAAGTTAATGTCCAAACAAAGACAGTAACAAGGTCGTAATTCTAGTTAATATGATATAACTATCCTATATACAATCAGAAACACACTAATCTCATGCATAAAGTCTCAACATTTACAGCATTGCTTAAAAACTCAAGTCCAAGTCTCTTCTGAGACTCAAGGCAAACTCTCATTCATGAATTGCTTCATGAACTCAAGAAGCAATTGATATAATCTCAGAATACAAGGGCAAAGGTAAATGTTCCCATTCTGAAAGAAATGAACCCCTGTGAGTTTTGGGGGTCCACTCTACTTAGAATTATTTTGATAGTAGTGATCTTTTTAGGAAGTCTATCACTCAGTGCTTATTAGAGGAACAGATCTAGTGCAAGATATACAAATATATAAGAATTTACAAGACAGTCTTATAAGAGCTGCCCACAGACTCAGGTTTGGAAGAGTGAAAAAGGGCTGTCTTCACACTGGAGGTCTGAAGGATTCAGACGAAGGTTTGGAGCACACTGTACTGTCCTGTGTGGGTCCGAATCAGGAGGTGAAAGGGTCTGTGATGGACAGCTAAAGGATCTGAGTGGGAAGGCTGAAGAGTCTCTGCTAAAAGCCAGAAGACAAAAGTCCAAAGTAAAAGTGAAGACTGGAGTTCCCTGGATGAAACAGAAGTGAACTTTTCTTCTTCATTTTCATTTTACTCCCTTCAGGTGATAAGCATATTGGTTGGTGTCACTCATATCCAGGGAGGATCTTCTGTCTTCAGTAAATCCCTTCAGCCACACCCAGAACTAGGCTGGTCCAGTTTAGTTGGGTGTTTCTTACACAGGTTGATACAGTCAGTTAATTCTCACAGCAACCTTATTATTTTTTTTCCCCTGAAATTTATAGGTCCTTGTTTTCTGTTCAAAATTTAAAATTTATAAATCTTTCTGCTCTTGATTCTTACTATAAAGCTGGCTAAAACCAGCCAGCAGTATTTATGCTAGAGCATGAACCTTGGAATTCCTTCAATCTAGTCTGGTGCCCTTAAACTCAGCCTCAAACAGTCTCAGGACACACACATGCTGTAGACAAATTTTTCTGCCAGGGTGAAATACGCATGTCCAGTACAAAGGCATAGTCCCGGTTACCCATTTCCAACTAGCCTCTACCTTCTAATAGTACCTTCAGCTGTGAACACCAGTGAATTAATCCACCGAACAGTAGCTTCATGATCTAATAACTCAGGGGTCTCTTAATCCAGTGAAGTCCACAAATTAAGCTAAACAGGCATACTTGGTTTCTTGCTCATTCTTCTACAAGGATAATCTCCCCTATCTCTAGGCTATTACATGGGGACTGGGAACTCAAACTTCATTGAGAAGTCAGAATGGTCCAGAAGAGAGCCCTGGGGCATTACAACATCAACAAATTAGGTACGGAAGGGGAGAAAGGATGCTAGCTTCCGCAGCACATATGCCAAACGGGGAGAAAGAAAACACAAGAACAGAGAAGGAGCTACTTGGTAAAGAAAAAGAGAAAGTCATTCCAGGTTGAAAGAAAATAAAATAAATATTGCAGAGATGACTCATAAATAGAATAACAGAAGCTACCTTTGAATTCAGAACGTGGGAATGTTCCTGACCTTGTTTAGGTTAGTTTTAGGGTTGTTTGGAGAAGAAATACAATGTAGAATAAGTGGAAGATGACTGCTTAGAGTAAAGAAGAGTAGCTGCCTTTTGAGGAATTCTTTTGTGGAGCAATAATGAAAAATAAGGTCCAGAAAAAAAGGAGGCAGTGACTACAGTGTAACATGAGGTCATGTCTTTTCTTTGAGGATAATACACATATTTTAAAAAACTAACTTGAGCCACAGTGTGGATAATAGACCCTCGAGAAGTGTTGTCAAAAATAATTTGGAAAAAATTACAAAAATGTAGGGACAGTATTTTTCATGTTGGTGAAAATTGATGGTGGAAGTGGCATTGAAGGTAGAGAGAAATGAAGAGTTAGGAAAAGGCTTCTGTGCCTAGCAAGAAATTTAGAAAAAGAGAATTATGACTGTTTCTAGTTTAGACAATTGGGCATATCTGAATGATACCATTTATTTAAAGAGAACCAGAGCAGGAAGTGTGGGGGAAATGTGAAGAATTCTTTTTTGGACATAAAGAAAAGAAAATATCCATTCAGGGTAAAAGTTATTTTCTTAATCATTTACCTATTATGTGCTTTTTTCAGTAAGACGTGTTGAGATTTTCATCGTGGAGGAAATTCTGTACTCACCTAAGTTTAAGGCTGTCAGGTTTTTGAAACCATAAAAATACAAGCAAAAACATACAAGCAAAAAATCACCCAAATTCAAAACTAAAGCCATTAAATATTCCAAAATTAATGAAAGAATTTTAAAAGTTCAGTAATGTAAGACTGTCTTTATTCTTATAGGATTAATATTCTCTTTATTATTACATGAGTTTCTAAATCTACCTTAGGTAGAATTTATAATACTAACAAGTGTATGTATTTCAATTTTGAATACTTCATGGAAGATTTTGATGATTCTGTAAAGCCTGGCATAGCACCAATGAGATCAGGTCACTGAGGAGTCAAATATATTTTCAGTAATTCTTTCCCTCTTCAATGATGCATACACCTGCTCAGTTTAATTTTGAAGTAAAACAGAAAAAAACATTGCCTCACATTAGGATTCAAAGGTAAATTCTAATCTCACATTTTAACCATTCCTTATGGCTAAATTTTGGGTATGAAGTCTGATGGTGCAAACGTTTAAAATGTGATTTCTTTTGCAAGAGGAAAGTTTAAATTGGAAGTAATGAAACAAGAGTCACCTCCCTAGAAATGAGTAATCTCCAGTTTTGCCCTAGGCAAGTGCTTTAATTTCTATGACACACAATCTGAGCACCATGAATAGAAACACACACCGGTTGGCTCTCATCCTTAATGCTGGAATTTTGCAGCACTTCAGAGGAAAGAGATTTAGAACTTGTAACTCAGCTATATATGAGGATAGTAGGCAAACTTGTTTCTCAAAATATTTTCATAAATTTTTAAAAAATAATTTATCATAGGGATTTAAAAGTGGATACTATTTTGATACTATATTATTAGTTCAACTAAGACATTGGTTCAAAATTATGTTTGACATACTGAAAACCAGGAGTTTTATACACTGTAGATTCCTTTTATACTGTTTTTTTCAATTTATGAAACCCATGACCTTGTTGAAGAATTTAAAAGTCCAAACAACAACTCCCCTCAGACTAACATAGTGCCAATAAAAATAGCATTTCATTTCTAATTCTATGATTTTACGATGCTTATTGCTTCCTTCCATTTTTTCTTTAAAAAATAAGATTGGAGTAAACATATGTATTTACATAAATCAACACTGTTGAATTACAATTATCCACTTAATGTATCATGAGCAGTTTATATTTTCTTAAAACATTTTGAAAATTATACTTTTACATTATTGTAGTATATTTATGGTGTTTATTAATTTTACTTTTATTAATTTTATGAGTAGCATTTTTATAAACAATCATTATTTAAATCATTGCTTAAATCTCTTTTTGTTGTTATGAATTTCTGGGTATTTAAGAATAGTGCTATGATTAATTACCTCGCTTCCATGCAGAAAGGAATTCATAGAATGCAAAATCTGAAAGCATTTAGATTTATAACTCTCCTTGGAAACATGGCATGTGTGAATCCTTACAAACCTTTTTGAATCATTTTTATTTTTTTACTTCCAAATTTTCAACCTGCAGTAATGAAGCCTAATTTAATACATAAATATACTAAAGTTAGAGGCGAAAAGTCACAGCTAGTAAGGAGAGAGTCTGTTTTGGATATCTCCTTGCTGAGAGGGTCTTACAAGGCAAGGAAAATGAGAGAAAAGGAAAGTGAGAGAAAAGTGTGAAAGTGAGGACGAGGCTCCTTTCACGTGGTCAGAAGCAGGAAGCAGGTTGAACAGTGGAGATGCCAGAGGGGAAAGAGGACAGACTGAGTCTGGAGCTTCCTGGTGAAAGCTGTTACGCACGGCCAGGTCAGAGGGGACTGGGAAAATGATTCTGATTTGCAATGAGTTAGTGAGGTGTAAGGTCCAGCAAATAGCCAATTTCACATAGGAGTTAGTTGGAATAATGTCCCTTGCCAGCTGCCCACTGTCTTCCTCTAGACTGTGAATGCTGTGACTTGCGTATGGTGGGAAAGGGACTAATGTAGATTAGAAGGTATACCAGTGAGTTTGAGGAAGAATGAGCTCTTAAAGAGAACTGAACCTGATCTCTGAACCTCTCTGGCTTCTTTTTAGTTTTGCCATATGAGCTCTTCACCTTGTGTGTTTCCTGTCATTGTAATACTATCTGCTACATTGTACTGAATAGAGCCCAAGCAGGGTTTTAGGCCAGGCCCTGGCCTTTGGCCCTCCGGAACTGTATGCTGAAGAAACCTCTTACCTTTTACATACCAAGCCTCAAGCATTTTGTTGTACTAACAGAAAGCAGGCCGATACAGTGAAGATATCTGTGCGTGATACCAGGAATTAGACAGCATGGGCTTCAGGGTTTGAGGCAAACTATTTGTCCAGTATATTGCTGATGAAAAAGTCTATTTTTCCAAAGGGAAAAGGATGTAATCAAATCTGCCCATCTATGGGGATTATTTTAGGTTATTTCTTGCAGTAATTTTTTAGCTGCTTTCAGTGGGATGAAATTAGAACAGTGTATGTATATTTTATTTTATTTTTTTTAATAAAAGGAAAACATATTAATAGACAGACATCCATTTACAAAATATCATAAGAACAATACAAGCAATACAAAGTTACAAAGTAGTAGGAAATTAACCATGGTTGTTGTATTACATAATGATATTTTCAAAGCAGGAGAACAAATAGAGACATGCAAGATTGATCAAATAATTAATCATCAGTATATGTATATTTTAAACATTTGATTTCATAGTATTTATAAAGTACTATAGTGATCCCACCACATTCACATATTTTTATTGTTAAATGCAGGAAAACAAAAAATTGAAAAAGATTACCCATAATCTTTCATCTCCAAGGTATCAGTTACTGCTAACAGTATGGTATATCTTTTTACTCGGTTTTTAAAATCCATATTTTATTATTCCTCTAAGATTTAGTTGTGCTGTTGTAACAGAAACTTAAAAATAGATCAGTGAATATTTCTGGCTCAAATTATGTTTCTGTTATGGACCAGCTAGTCGGTACTTGGGGCTGTAGTATCTTGAGTCCTGAACCCAGGCAGATGAGTAGCTTCATTGCTGTCCTGGGGAGGAATAAGAAGGAGAAATAAAATGTAGCTTCCACTTGCTTCTTGGAATTGGCTCGTGTCATCTGTATTTACAGTCTATTGGTGAAGTAAGTCCCATGACTGAGCCTGAAGTTAAAGAGAAAACCTAGAGTGTGTCAATCTAGAATGTGCATAAGTATATTGATGTATGAATTAACAGCTCCTCCAGTGATTATGGCACAACTCTGCAGTGACTGATTGTTTAGGGCCAGTAGCAAGGATGACATTTTGTTTGAAGATGGATTACAGATGCCAGGCAGACCTTACAGAGTTTCCTTAGTTTTACATTTACATTGAAACTTTACATACCCTAAAAATAGCACTGTAGCAGGATGTTAGCGTTACTGGAATGCGTGCCCTACATTTGAATGTGAAATATACAAATATGTGGAAATAATTTTACCACCTAAATTAAATGCCAGTATATTTTTTCTTTTCCATTATTGCATTTTAATCGAAATATCATTTGTGGGTGAAGTAGTATAGTAAATAAGTACAGTTTGGCAAATAAACTTGTAGCAATTCCGGAAAAAATAGTATTTTACAACGATAGAGTCTATAATCTATTCATAGCAGTTCTTGTCGGCAAATATTCTTCCATTCATTTCATGATCAGACAGACCTCTCTGGCTTAGCAAATAATCATAAAGTTTTGTGAAAAACATGTTCAACTAATTTCTAATGTCACTCTGTTGGGCCCTCCTCCCAGCTTGAATTGTTTCATCAAGGTGCGTACTGCTATGATCTCAAGTCCGATCACCACGTCCTGGTGCTTACTAGAGATTCAGATTTTGCTGTTGCCGTCATCTGCTTGATGTGAAATCTTGAAGACAGTATTGTTTTGGCTAGCAGCGTGCTTTCTCTCCTTGACGTTTATCTTCAGTGGACCAATAACGAATGTGTTATCCTATTTTCATAATTTCCAATGAGGTCACATACTCAATCATAAATATATTAGGCTTCTTTACAAGAGCTGGTACAGGATAAATAAAGAAATAGATTAGCGAGAGGAAACCTGCTTCACAAACAACTCTGAACTTTTGCATTGTTTATATAGAACTAAACCTTGATTCTGGAAGACATTACTCAGAAAACTTTATCATTATATGTTTTCATATCATAGCAAATTTAATTACATTTTCTTTAGGAAGAAAATCAGGAGATCTGTTTTATTTGTTTTTACACTTATGACATAAAATTATAAATTTAGAATTAATTTTTTTCTTTCTAGCCCTCACTTATTCATTTAACAGGAAAATCACAGTATAAATTACAGGGAAGGTGAAATAGAAACTGAACTATATTGCATTTGTAATTTTATGTATCATTAGAGCTTTGTGTTTAAAATTTAAAATGGTGAAGTAAAGGGTTAATTGTACAGTCTCATATATTTGTTTTGCATATTCAAATTTTAGTGCTCACTTGAAATATTTTATGAGATTTAAATAATTTACTTAAGATTGAAAAATGTTGCTTTTCCTTGCCCACCTTTTGTTTAAAACTACAGAATGAATCAAGGGGTAAGCAGTATTGCTTCCTAAAGTGTATCTTCTTCAGAGGTCTGAGTTTATTAGTTAGTTGTTGATTCATCATTTAAATAAAGTATTAGCATATCAGACAAAAACCAAAGGATCAAAAATATATCTGTTAGATGAAAAAAAAAGCTCCTGAATCAGTAGTCATACATTTTTGTTTTTTTCAAAATTTATACAAACTGATAGTCATGTGCAGTTTGGTTGTGAAATCAAAAACTGGTTTGTAATCATTTTGACTCCCACAAAAGACTGAAGCTGGGTTCATATATCAATAATAAATGCCAATAGTTTTGACACTCCTGCCTTGTGACCATGCAATCCTAATGTGCATGTGCCTAACCATCCAGGGGTAGCCAGGGCCTCAAATCTGTCCTGCCAGACCAATGAGTGCCACTGAGGGCTTTCCATTTAATTCCAGGGTGAGTAAACCAGTCTTTAGTTTATAAAGTTACTGTACATATACACTGTTCAGAGGATGTCCATCCCAAGTATGTAGTGGAGTTAGGACAATGAGAGTAGGAATGAATTTTTGTTCCCAACATAAGGGGGCCTTTCTACTGAGATGGCCTCTAGTGGGGGTTAACCACATATAATTATCCCATATTTGAAAATAGCCACCCTGATATCTGTGGTTGTTGGACCCTTACGTCCATGTAATAGGGCCCTTACTAGTGACTGTAAAGAGGCTTCAGGAAAGTTCTGGGAAAAGACTCAGTTATGTGCAGCATTATTAAGAGTATAATTTACAGGTCACTCAGTTACTTTGTAATGGTGGACCGAGCTATGGACTATTTAACTCTTTCATATCTCATTAATATAGTCCTGTAATTTATTTTAATCATCTCCTCGAAGTGGGCATACCCACCAAGAAAGTTCTGATGTACTTGACCAGGGAGTAGACCACATATCCAGCAAGAGGTTTGTTGTAATGATTCTGCATATTCCTGTGCCCACTTTAGAAAGCAATTGCCACCTCAGCTACTTTACCCTGCCTACAACACCGATGGTCTAAGAGCGTGTTTCACTGGTATGATCGCTTGGTCTCTATCTTTATCCTTTCCCTAGGGTTAGAAGATGTCATACAGCATATTGAGGCCTTAACTAACTATAGTCAGAGGGTCTTAAGTGACACCGCAGCTGGTCTCTCTCTCTTAAATAAAGAAGTAAAAATAAGGAAGTAAAATTAATGAGACAGGCCATCCTCCAAAATTGGATGGAATTAGACATTCCCACAGCAGCCTGGGGGGGTTACTTGTGCAATTATAAAAACTAAATGTTGTGTATACATCCATGATCCATCTGCTAATGTCTCAATGGCTATTCAAGATATTAGGCAACAGATCAATGATATGTCAGATTCTAAAAATCCCTGGACCTTATCATCTCTATGGGAGGCCATTACTGGCTCCTGTTGGTGGAAATCTTGGTTGAGTATATTCCAAAGAATCGTGTTATTCTTATTATTTAGCCCCTGCATACTTAATCGTTTCTTTGGCTTTGTCTCCTACACATTTAAAGCCATATGCCTACCCTAGATGGAAACACCTGGTGTCTATTGAGGGCCTTTAGATAGACCCTCTGGAGAGTATCTCTGACCACCAGTCAACAACTATGATCCCTTCCAGCCTGAAGAAGCCAGAGGGTCATCGCCCATTACTCCCTCATGGCAGTTCGGGTTACTTCTTCAGAGGGGGGAGTGTTATAGGCAGCTGAGTTAGATAGAAATGTTATAGGCAGTCAGACAGGGCCAGGCCTTCGAAGCAGCCAACATGAAAGACAAGATACCTTGTGAATAGAGATGTTCTCTGTGGGCCAGACCTCAAGAAAAAGGACTAAACAAATGCATGCACACACCTCCCTAGGTGTAAACATCAGGGATTGATATTCTAAATAGGTAGCAACCACCTTCAAAAAGTGAAGTCACTAGCCCCGCCCCCTACAGAAAGCCCCTGTTCTGTACTCATGCCCTTTTGCTACATGACTTGCTTCCCCATTTGACCCCAGTTTACTCAATTTTGCCTCAACAATTATACTTCTAATCTCATTGGCTGACCATAGTTTTGTCCCACCTCATGCTCACCTTGTAATTTCCCACTTTCCCCCTATCTGGGACCCACCTCGCCTCATGGTTTTGCTCTATAAAAGTCCCCGGGAAGGGCAAGGTCCTTGACAACCCCCTCGGGCCCCCTTCTGTCCCTCTCTTTGACAGATGCTTTCTTTCCCTCAATAAAGACATTCTGCTCTTAAAATAATAATAATAATAATAATAATAATAGTAATAATAACTGCCATTGGTCCAAAGGAGTTCAATAAAGAAACAGTGGAAAATTATGGAGATGCAACTGAAACAAAGTTTTCCTTGCTTTTGGAACATACAAACAGTTAACCATATGTATAGTCTCATTCCTTATTTGCTAACTTACATTTTATTTAATAGAAGAGAAGCCTATTAAGCCTGTGTGGAGTTTAGACATGGGGCCACATTACTGACTCTATTAAGCTGGGAATTTGAGGCAGGGTTAGATGGTTTATAATAGAAAATAAAGGCTCTTACTTGATAATTCCTTTGACCTTCTGACTTGGGTATCTAACTATTATAAAGCAATTAAAATAGGTATAACTTGAGAGTTGACCTTAAGTGTAAAGCAATTTGAGAGAGGCAAAATTTTTCCCACATGTGAATACACACCCACACTCCCCTCTATAATGTTACTGCTTATTTTCTTTTCTAAGATAGGAATTTATTAATCAGTAGAAGTAAAATAAGATTCATATGCTTGTAAAACAGTTTTAATGAATGACTTCACTTAAGGTATAGAGGGTGATTAATCAATTGTAAGTAGAGTATGGGAAGATTCAGACCCATTTCCTTTGGTTACATGAAAAATCTAATGGGGACCTTGTGTGTATTACTGTGTAAGTGGGTATAAGCATGCTACGTGCACAGCCTTGGGAAATTAAATTTTACTGGCCTCATAATCTATAACCCTCTCTTTGGAATATATATATATATATATATATATATATATATATATAATTTCACAAGCATTCCCAATCTTTGGCATAGTTGGACTTATATGAAAGTGTGAACAAATTCTCATCCCCTCTCAGATATTTTATTCCTCCTCCACTCTGGCAAATGACCTAGAAGGGCCATTAACATTCATGTCCCACCTGATACCCTAAAACTGTATTAGCTCTGCATAGCTTTTGATGTCTTTCTCTCAATATCTGATGAATCTTGTTTCCAAATACCACCAACAATCTGAACAACTTCATAGCAAAAGACATGACTGCACTTTCTAAACTGTTTCTTTTTCTTTTTGTTATCTTTATACAAAGTAATGACTAAGCTAAATAGATTGAGTATAGTAGAATTTTAGGCATCTGGGTGGTTCCATCAGTGAGGTATGATGGAAGGTAGATTTCTAAGGGTTTTTTTTTTGCCTCAACAGCTGTTTTAGTTTTCATTTAATATGGTTTCCATATCCAGGACTTTATAAGGAATAACCTAACATTCAAAGAAAATGTTCCCAGTATTGGAATATTGGAAGACTGGCATTCAAAAATAAATGGTTAAGGGCCCGCTTTATGGTGCTAGTGCCAGTAGCATTGTATGACAGTCTCAAAGCTGCAACTTGAAGTAAGCATAATGAAAATTATATCAGAAGTGCTGGGGACAGGGCTCTACAAAGAAATATTTTTAGCTCAAAATAGAAATTTAGTTACATGACAGGATTCAACAGCAAGAGAAACACAGAAAAGACACCCAGGATACGGAAGCAGACTTATTTTACATTGATGGGCACTGATTAAGATCATTCTCAAAATATTAGGCCATGGTCTATGGTGGGCTATGGCTTATATGGGGTAAGCAAGCAGGGAGGATGCTTTGTTAATTGGGCATGGTTCTTACAATGTGTATCACAGTGACCAGCTATGCATCACAGTGACCACATAAACACGGCCACACACAATGAAAGGAGAAATAACCTCACTGTCAAGAGATGAAGCAGTCAACAGAATGGAACACAGAGATAACTCAGATGTTGGAACTTTCAGGCAAGGAATTGAAAATAATTATGATTAATATAAAATGTCATGAAGAGGTACATAGCACGTATAAATAGATGAGAACTTTTAGTAGAGAAACGAATGTAATCTGACAGTCATGTGAAAATGTGGAGCTTGATAACCCTAATAAGAGGCCTGAGGGATGCCTTTGATAGTTTCACCAGCTGCCTTAATACTGAAGAATAAATAGTCTTGAGACTGAATTCAGTCAACGATACTTATCTAAACTGTCAAAAACATGAAAGTAGAAAACAAAAAAAAGTGCAAAAGAGAAGCCAACACTGTAACACCATAACAGCAGTCTAATGTGTGTCTTATTAGATTCTCTGAGAAAAGAGAGAAAAATACTGAGGCAAGGAAAATATTTGAAGAGAAAGTAATTGCAAACACTTCATAAAAATTAAAGATTTCAAACAACAGATCAGAATTTCACAGTGTAAGAACTAATTTATAGGATAAAAAATGATAGGCTACAGGGCTGAGGATGTAGCTCAGTGGTAGAGTTCTTGCCTTACATGCACGAGGTCCTGAGTTTGATACCCAGCACCCCCACCACACACAATAGGCTATAAATCAGTAAGGAAATAGATGAGAGTAATATTATTTATATTCTTCTGCTAACAGACATTTATAGAAGATTCAACATGAACATAATGTACATAATTTTCAAGGGGATGTAGTACAGATTTCATTATGAAACATTAGCCATGACTGAAACATGTGCAAATTTAAAATAATGTGCAATGTATATTCTTAAATCCCAAATGAATTGAATGAGAAATAAGAAACAGATAGATACTTGGAATAATTACTAAATGTTCCTTCCTGAAGAATATACCTCTAATAACTTATTGACCATAAAGACAGTCTAAAAATGCATTGGGAAATACTTTCAATTGAATAAAAATTAAAAGATTCTTTTTTTCTTTGACTGCAATAATCTGTTAAAATATAATCTGATGGAATTGATTTAAAAGACATTTATAGTACATAAACTTTGAAAACCTATTTGTAAATTACATCATTGTATCCATCCTTTTCTATAACATTTTCAGTTATATAAAATCTGAGACTTGGAAATTATCTCATTCATTCATTCATTCATTCATTCAGTTTTGGTTGCTTGTTTGTTTTTCCTCAGTTGTTTGAATCCACTGCTGTTTCATGTTCTGGAAAGAACTGCTACTGCTGAGAAATATAATGTTCTCATTTTCATACCATTGTAGTTGACCTGATTTTTCTTTGTGTGAATTTTAGGCACTTTGTGCCTGGTATGATAATTTCATAAAAGAAATGATGGTATCCAGCTGTGGCTCAGATGTGTTTCTCAGACATCTACGTGCTAAATGTTTAAGACATTTACGTGCAGTGCTATGGACAGGTGTTGGAAATTTTAAGACAAGGCTTAGTGTGAGGGTTAGGTCACTGGGCGAAGAACCAAAGGAGATTTTGGAACTCTAGGCTCTTTCTCTTCCTTCTCTTTCATGTCTTATTTGTGAGGTCAACAGGTTTTTCCTCCCATGCATTTTGGCTGTGGTGTGTTATACCTGCAGCAGATGACTCAAAGCCTTGTATCCATGTCATCACTGGCTGGAGCTGTCTAGCGGTTGTGGATTATGTCATTTAAGGATACGTAGTATGATGAGAGAAACACCTGTGCCAAACCCGTCCAAACGTCACAGCATTACACAAGTCACAGAGATCTCACAGCCACAGGGAGAGAGGACACTCTGTGATGACTAAGATCTGCAAGCCAAAGTAACTCTTGTCTTTATGTGTTGACTTATCTCAGATATTTGTTATAATAATACAAAGCTGACTAACATGATTTCAGAAGAACATTTTTAGTGACCTTTAAAATAACAATTAGATAGGTACTAATATTTTCTTATATTTTTGCCTTTTTGTGTTTTTTTTAACTTCAGTTGTTTAAGTTTTCCTGAGTATATTTTTTGTATTTATATAGTGATCCTTGTTATCACAGATCATAAATTTAGGCATGAGAGGACCAGAGTTATTGTTATTTTAAAATTTATTTTAATTGAATCCATTGTCAATCCTTAGTCATCACAGAGTGTCCTCTCCCTTTCCCTGTGGCCGTGAGATCTCTGTGACTTGTATAATGCTGTGACATTTGGATGGGTTTGGCACAGGTACTGTGTTTCTCTCTTCATACTACATATGCTTAAATGACGTAATTCCCAGCCGGTAGCCAGCCATCAATACAAGCGTGTCCCTGTTGATTCCACCTTGTCCCAATTAACTGCAATCCTCATGTCCTTTGGTTCTCAGGTGACTCGCCTTGCTCCTACAGGAAGAAGGGACTGTCATCCTCCTCTAGTACTTCCTCCTGTCTCATGGTCACTAGCAGAAGCCAAACCTCATCACATATTTTCAGTAAAAATAAATGAAATTAAAAATACCACACTACTAACCCTCTTAAAGGCTAAGCATACATTTTGTAATATTAAGTGGCATAGTAAATGACACATGTTTTTGTGTCTTGATTTCTGTCTGTGCCTAAATTAAAACCTATTTGGGGATTTCACTTAAAGTCTAGCAACAATAGAAAGGAAAAAGTTGAAATTTAAATTTTTTAATCTGCATTATAGAAATTTTCAGAAAATATGTAATTTACTTAAGCAGTGAATTGGTTTGGTAAAGAAAAGTCTGAACATATTTTTGGGAACAATTTGTTAGTGTTGATCTTTTACAATTATTTTTGTTGGAATTTTAGATTATAAGCTGATTTAAATGAACTTTTTGTTGAGTGATCTATTATCATAGATTATAATATTACTTATGGTAGCATTTCAAATGCATTAGTGTTTAAGAGAAAATAAATTGAACAGTATTGTGTTTCATTCTAAACAGATCCTAAAGATGGTAGTGTTTGATGTGAAGAGGTAAAGTGGAGAAATGAATGTTCAGGAATAATTCTGAGGCATTACACACTCTCACAGAGTAATAGTCTTTTGATTTTTCAGATTGTAATGTGAGTGTGTCCTCTGTTCATTATTTTAGCTTCCCCCATATGCAGGTTATATGATTATATACAGTTACTAGCAATTTTGTGCTAGATTTTTAGATGTGGAAAGAGACCAGTTAAGACAACATAAGCTTTTCTCCAGTGTATGAAATTCAGACACATTAAAATCTGTGGATGTGCTGAAGAAAATAAAATGCTATTACATTTGCTGTGTCTCTTGATATCCCCAGGGAGATTTCTCTCACCTGAAAACTTAGCTTTCACAAAGCTACTTCCAAAACCATTCAGTAGCTTGTCGCTCATAAATGGAACGTTAGTGGAAATAAAATCTAATGCATGAGCAAATCTGCCCAAGACTTTCAAAGAACTAAAGTTTTAATATTAAAAGAAATTTAAAATATGTATCCATGTGTATTAGTAACTAGAAATTCAATTATATTTGTAGTAAGTTGTTCACAGTAAATGAATAATACTTTACTCAGGTTTAAAGACAGTATAATTCCTATGACCATCAAGGGTGATGCTCTTAGATTTAGAAGGGCACACTGTACTATTTAGTGGTCAACAATGTGATGACGATAGAGAGAAATTCCTCTTTTAATAATATGTTAGGTACAGAGAACCTACAAAGATTACTTTAGAATATTACAGTGGCTAATTTTAGTAAAAGTCCCTCCCTCTTCTTGAAAAGAATAATAAAAATTTAAGTAAATGAATAAGAACAAAACTACTTATAATTTTAATACCAGAATTTTCCATAATTCTTGCAGGAATCAGTATAATAAATGATAGTGCTGGACATGCTTGACTCCAACTAATACAGATAAAAACAAAACACAATTGTTCTTTTATCTATTCATGAGATGTAGATAATTCATGATTAGGTACAAAAAGCAATTGTGTTTGATCTTCTACTGGGATTAATTTTAGACTAATTAATTTCTTCAGTATCCCCTATGAGAAGAGAGAGGCTCATATTTCAGGAAGGTTTTGTTAAATAAAAGAGATGAATATTAAGAAAATATTTGGCCAATGCCTAGAACATGATAAACTAATATTATGTTTAAGTTTAGTTTTTGATATAGATTCTTTTAATTGTTAAGTAGATATGTAATGAACTCTTATTTTAATATCTATTTTAGCAAAATGTAAGTCTTTTTCTACAACAGAAAAACAATGTAGGATTACACTTAAATTTTTTAGGATAATACTTTGAATAAGAAAGATAGGGCTTCTTGATTTTAAATAATGCTTTTCCCCCAAAACACTGGAATCTGTTGTTAATTCCCTACCTAAAGGTGATTATATGTGTCTATAATTTTCTCATAATATTCTATCTAAGGCAATTGGCCATCTGCTTTATAAATTGAACATTTGTTGAATTATCCAATAACCACTGTCTTAAAAAAGAGATTTGGACAATAATAAGATAAAGTAACATAGAGAAAATCCTTATGAATCAGAAACGGTATGGATGGAATACACTTTTAGAAATATACTCAAAGAATCTTTGACCCTAAGGCAAATAGATCCCAAATCACAAGAAATTTGGTCATTAATTATTCACATAAAAACATCATACTAAACAGGAGGAAATTAGTTTGATAAAAGAAACAAACAATAATTCCTTGTACTAAATCTTCAAATTTGTTCAGATTGTGGTCACCAACTTATTAAATTTTTACATGATGAGATGTTGGTGTGATATGAAATTTCTCTCTACTTATGAGCACATGACCAGTTAGCTCAGTTCTAAAGAATACTTAATTTAGACCTGTTCACTTCAGTTCTTGTAAATGTATATTGTTTTTGAAACTGACTTACAGGGCAAAATGATATGAAAATAAATTAAAAATATAAGAATACAATTGAAATATTAAAAACGTTTTGAGAAAAAGTAAATGTTATGGTTTATGTCTGCATGTCCCCCCAAATCCTCACGCAGTTATGGGGCAAGTTTATAGAGTTTATGACTGATCCATGATCCAATGCTGGGATTATGGGTGTGAGAGCTATACCCGCCATAGGGTGGATAGTTTGTATATGTAAGGGAGAGAAAGAGGCTGCTGGCTGCCATGCCTCCTTTCATCTGCTTGTTGCTTTGCTGTGTACCACTGCCATGAACTGTTGCCCTCTGCCATGTGCCACTGTGCCTGAGAACCAGCCAAGTATGGACCGAAACCTCCCAAAACTGTAAGCTAAATAAACCTTTCCTTCCTTCATTTTGGATGCTGAGTATTTTGTCTCAGCAATAAGTAAAAGGTAACCAAGATAGTAAACAAATACAATTGACAATTAGACATGAAGTGAGAAGAATTCTTAACCTAATAAATGCCAGAAATTCAATGATACTGATATTTTGAGTTATATCACATCATGGATAAGTACTTAGACCTGGGATATAAATCTACATTGATTCAAAATCTCCTATTTACCAGCTCTCCAGTCTTTAGTAAGTATTTGCTACACTGTTTTGAGTTTTCAAAAGAACAATAAGAACAACAGGGACTCCTTCATACAGTTTTGTCGCATAACATAATTGGGACATGTGAAAAATAAAAAAGCAATGCTTAGGTTTTGTAAACACTAAACAAAAGTAAGATAGTATAGTGGTTCCTTAATTTTATGAAGTCATAGTTCTGAAATCAGCTCTGATGTGAATTTAATTTTGCTTTGGACCTGTTCTTTTCTCAGAAAATATCAGTGAACCTTAACTCCATGAAGATCTCTATTTGCACCCCTTTGTTTTCTCCTCCTCCTTCCTCTTCCTTCCCTTCTCCTTCCTACCCTTGCTCGCTCTCCCCCTTCCTTCCTTTCTTGATCTCCGGAGTTTGAACCCAGTGCCTTTGCATTCAGGTATGTTCACAGAACTTTTGTGTATTTAATTTTGAGACAGGGTCATGCTAAGTCACTAAAGTGCTGGAATTGTAGATGTGTGTAACCGCACCTGAATTTGCACTTTCTTAAAGGAAAAGGTGCACCACAGTTACATGTGTAGCTTCCGGCGCCCAAATCTCTGGATTCAGACCCCAGTTCTGCCAATTCACATTTGTACAGTCTTGTATAAGTTCCAGTGTCTGCACTGGAAAGACAGGGAGAAGAGCAACAGGAGCGTCATCGAGTCTTTGGAAAAGCTGAATTTTAAAATTATTATAAAATTGCTCCTAGGTACCATTTAACTTTTTTTAAAAAATAAGCTGTATTCCTACACTTACTTTTCTCACAGATAGCGTGTCTTTTGTATCTTACTGAAGACCAGCAAGTTGACATTTCTTTAAGTTTCTTATTTTGTGTTAAAGCATTTTCATAATTCTTCTCTTCAATAAAAGTGCCTTTTATGATTTTCTTTTCAAAATATGTTCATTTCTCATATGGAGGGGAATTTTATCAGATTCAAAGTTTGTTGAGGTATCAGAGTGCTGTTGGGTAGCAGTTGGCCTATTTATTGCTACAAACCCTCTGAATCCATTTTTCTATTTGTTGGGGAAGGGAGTTTTCCTGTGTGTGGTTCTTGGTGGAACATACTACAGTAGCATGAGGCTCTAGTGGGGTCACTTTCAGCTCTAGTGATTGCTTTCTTGAGTGTCTTTGTAGAGGAGCTGAAAAATCTAATGCTTGAAATGAGATTTTTCCAAGACTTCCTCGTGGTTATGGTCCATGCATAAATGGCATAGAATATTAAACTGAGGAGGATATTTGAAGTTAGGTAGATATCCTACTTTATTCTTCCAAATTTGCCTAACAATTATAATATTCATATTGAATCTTGCTTGTAGAAAACATACTGTATTGATCTATTGGTGAGTTTTCTATTCTTCACATTGCTTCTAAATTATTAATAGTTATTTCATAAAAAGAATTATTTCTTTCCTTTTACTTATTTAACTATTTACTTATTTATTTGGTATTATGGGCTCATAGATTCTTATTATATTCTTTTGGTTAAGTTCAGTGTGATTGCATTGCTCAGAGTTCTCTAGAGGAACAACATCAAATATATATTGTACATATTTGATGTATATCATATATTTCTTATATATGATTTTGCAAAGAGATTTATTAGATAGGCTAATAGGATTAGGGACAGAAGATTCCACAATGGCTTTCTGCATACTGAAGAGTCAGAGGATCCAGCAGTCACTGATCAGTCCAAGAAGCTGGAAGACTCAAAAGAAGAGTGTCCACAATCACAACTCCTGCTCAAAATAGTTCTGGGAACATTAGCCAGAGCAATTAGACAAGAGGGAGAAATAAAAGGAATAAAGATAGGAAGTGAAGAAGTTGAATTATCATTATTTGTGGATGACATGGTACTCTATGTAGAAGACCCCAAAAACTCCACCAAAAGACTCATAGATTTAGTAACAAAATTCAATCCTAAAGCTGCATACAAAGTCAACACTGAAAAAGAAATAGCATTCCTGTACACAGTAAAAAACTCACTGAGAGAGGAATTAGTGAAGCATATCTTTCACAATAGCATCCAAACAAAGAAATACTTGAGAATCAATCTAACAAAGGAAGTAAAAGAACTTTACCTTAAAAACTACCATATTCTGAAAAAGGAGACAAAAGAGAATATCAGAAAAATGAAAAGATATTTTAAAGAAAATAGTACCAAAATATAACAATAGCAAAATACAAATAACACAAAGCAAGGATAATAAAAATGATACAGGATTTCTAACCAAATGATAAGGATTAACAGTGGTTGTTATATTACATATTGTTATCTTCAACAAAGTTGCTCAGATTACCTGATGTAAGAATAGAAGATTGAGCAACCCATTAAAGAGAATAAGTAAATAATAATTTAAAAGAACATTAGAGACAATACACAGTGGCACTAGGTAGGACTGTAGGAATTCACCATTGGTTGTTATATTGCAAATTGTTGTCATCACATAAGTTAATCAGATTACCAGATACAAGCAGGCAAAATTGGTCAAAATAGTAAAAAAAAAAAAAAAAAAAAAAAAAAAAAAAAAAAAAAAAAAAAAAAAAAAAAAAAAAAAAAAAAAAAAAAAAAAAAAAAAAAAAAAAAAAATCACAGGCAAGTCTGAGATGCCAATAGGAGCTCAGGATTTGTTTCTCAAAGAATGCAGGTCCTTTCTGTGCCCACTGAAAAAGTGTTATTCTGCATGACAGTCACTGGAAGTAGGACTAATCCTAATTGAGATGTGGTGTAAGTGTGAAATAAATGCCAGACTTCAAGGTTTAATGTGAAAAATATTAAATATCTTGATGAATTTTATATTAGCTATATGTCAAAATAATAACATCTGGGAAAAAAAATGAAAAGATATCCCTTGCTCCTGAGTAGGAAGAACCAATGCAGTGAAAATTGTTGTACTCCCAAAATTGTCTCACAAATTTAATGCAGTCTCAATCAAAAAACCAACAGCATACCTCACAGAATTAGAGAAAACAATCTTACAATTCATTTGCAACCAGAAGAGACCTGGAATAGCAAAGGCAATTCTGAACAACAAAGGCAGGCCAGGGGGCATCACAATCCCTGATGTGAAATCATATTACAAAGCTACTGTGATAAAAACAGCATGATATTGCCAAAAAACGGAACCAAGGATAAATGGAACAGATTAGAGTATACAGAAACATTGACAAACATACACAGTCCCCATGTCTTTGACAAAGGAGCCAAACGCTTTCGCTGGAAGAGTGCCTCTTTAATAAATGGTCTTGAGAAAACTGGCTTACCACATGCTGAGCTAAAACTAGACCCATGTCTCACCATGCACTAAATTAAAATCAAAATAGATCTAAAACCTAAATATTAGAACAGAATCTACTGGAAAATAAAATAGGTAGAACTCTGAAAGACATAGGTGTAAAGAAGATTTTATGAACAAAACCCAATCACATGGGAAATATAAAGCTTCAACTTTGGGATCTCATTTTATTAAAGAGCTTTTGCACAGCAAAAGAAATCACCAACAGAGTGAAGAAATGATCCACAGAGTGCAAAACAATTTTTGCCAGGTGTTACTCGGGGAAAGGACTAATACCTATAATATATATAGAACCCCCCAAAAAATCAGACCCTCCCTGATTTAAAGACCCAATCCACAAATGGGCATCTGAAACGAAACACAATTCTCATATGAAGAAGTATAAATAGAAAATAAATATAGAAAAAGTGCTCAAAATCACTGGTCATTTGAGTGATGTAAGTTAAAACAATGCTGAAATTTCATCTCACTCCAGAAAGAGTGGCTATTATTAAGACACGAACCAATAACAAATGCTGGTGTGGCTGTGGGGGAAAAGGAACTCTTCTCTATTGTTAATGAGAGTGTAGACTGGTGCAGCTACTGTGCAATTCAGTGCAGAGATTCCCTAAAGAACTAAAAGTAGTTGAGGTTGAGGTTCTCCATCCTGGTATCTTCCTGAAAGAGTTAAAATCATTATATACAATAATATATGCTCACTCATAGTACAGAAGCACAGTTGGTAATAGCTAAATCTTGGAAACAGCCCAAATATCTTTTAACTAAAAATGGATAGAGATTTTTTTTAATACAATGGAGTAGTACTCAGCCATGTGGAAGGATAAACTTGAGACATTTCTAGATAAATGGACGTATGCTGAGACCATACTCCTACCTGAAATAAACCAGAGAGACATGTAAATGTTGTATTGTTTCTCTGGTGTAGGAAATCAAAAGTGTAAATAGAGACCAAAATGTAGAATAGCTACTGTGAGATAGGAAGACAGTGTTCAGATGGGAAGGGGAATTCAGGAGGAGATGAGTGGGAAAGGAAAGAAAGGAAAAGGAAACAGCCAAGAAAAGAAGGAAAAAATGGAAACAAAGCTTTTGTAAATAAAGAGGGAAAGAGGAGTTCAGAGAGGGGAATACAAAGAAAGAAGATCAAGATCTACCATGAGATGAATACGATCATTATGTGTATGTAAAAGAGCCAATCCAATTAATTAACTAAAAAAGAGTGATCAAGAAGATTGTGCCCGGTTGAGCCTGTGGTTCCTCCGGAGTTCCTTATGGGAGTCCACATAAAGGGTGAAGAAACTGCACTCTGAAGTCCATGGGGGATGGAGTATTAGGAGATATTTGGCTAGAGCCATTTCTAAATGCGGTCCAACTTCCTTCTTTCTCTCGTTATCCCTTCCAGGTGCCAAGTCCACCAGATGGTGACACCCACAGGCGGGGTTTGTCCTCCCTTGGTTTAATGGGAGAGCTATGCGTTGGTCATGTAGGCCAGCAAATACCTCTGGAAACACCTCACAGAGACACCCACAGGTCTGCTTCTCTAATCTACTAGGCATTTCTTAATCTAGTCAGGCTGATGCTCTCAGTTAATGATCACAGTGTCACTTTTATAATTGCTCAGACATTTGGTCATTGGAGGACTGCATCTGTGTCACGTTGACATGGCCCCATCGTTTTTATTTTGTAAACGATTTTTTAGCACTTTCTTTTTCTTTTGATGCCACAAGACATTCCAGCATCGCCTCTGTTTATATTGTGCTCTGCTCCAGTCTGAAATCAATCAGTTCTCCCAGAGTTCTGATTCCCTTGTATTTAAAAATAATTTAATACAGTCTAGGTGTCAGTTTCTCGCTAAACCTGAAATCTGTGTGTAGATCTATGATATTTGTGTTCCTCATCCCATTCACCAACCAACCATTCATGGGAATGAGTGTGATAGTGTATGTTTGAACCTCAGCAACTGGGAGACTAAAGCAGCAGGGTCAGTTGAACGCACAAATTCAAGATAAGCCTGGGAAACAGCACAAGACCCCATCTAAAAATTACAAAAAATGAACCATTAATGTGAGATTTCTCTACATGTGACAGAATGGTTGCCACCACTGCTACTGTAGAACATATAGAACACTTGACCAATTATAACATTTAGATGGATAATGCTCTTGATGACAAGCAATAGGCTCGGTTAAACTGGAATGATTTTGAAGTGTCTGAAACAAGGGAAGATACATTTTCCTGGATATATTTTACTTGTTGTTTGTTCATATGACTGCCAAAAAGAATAAATGAATCAGTGAGCTATTTGAATGTCTCTCTTTTAAGTCATATAAAATAACAAATATTTTTTGTTGTTGATTTTTGTTTTAAAGAGAAAAGAAAAACAAGACAACAAAAACAAGACATAAACTAAGCAACATAAAAAGCAATGAAAATGATACTGAATTTGTTTGATTAATCTTACATGCCTATATCTGGCTTTCTGAGTAACCACTTTGAAGGTAACAATATGTAATACAACAATCATTGTTAATTTACTATCACCTTGTTTTGAAAATAATAAATATTAATGAAACAGTCTTGAATATTTTTACTTGGATCAATATTCAAGTTCCCAAGAATGGGATGAATGGAATGAATTTGTGGTCAAGCTTGAAGCAATTCTTTCTGTGATTATTTCTATGAGAGAAAAATTATAAAATGGTGCACATGAGATGACACTGAGATATGTCAAAGAGAAGACAAAGTGTGGTAGAGAGAAAAGGCTACTCTGTTGCCTTAGAGGTCATAGAAGAAGTGGGGATAATAACTCTTTCAAAATTGATTTATGACTAAAACAGAAGCAAAGAATTTGGAGAGAAGTTGAAAGAACAAAATTCTAAGATCTTAAGAACAGTTGTACTGCTTAGCAACATGTACCTTCATCAAAAATAGAAATGCTGACTTTTTAAATATTTACATTCAATATTCTTTGAGCACAATCCGTATGTTAATGAATAAGCCAAGCAGAGGAGATGCAATTAGCATTACTTGTGTTGCTAACCATTTTGCCTACCTCTCCAATCTCAAAATGATCTCATTTGGACTTACTGGACTTCCTTCTGGGAATATAAATGATAGACGAGTAAAAATGGATATAAACCCACTGGGTTTATATTTTGCCAACAGTCAAGGGTCATGAGTTTCTGCTAGGAAGGAAAGAGTTGACTTTATTTTAATTTTTTAAAGATCTAACCATTATATTTTTCTCATGATATTTTACGCTTACCAGTTGTATCTGATTTGTCATTATTTTGAATTACCAGAGATAATTCACTTATGTTATTTAAGTTATTATTTTTATCATTATTTATTATTACTCTAACTTTCTTAACTTACTACGTTTTATTTAATTTATTATTTTGGTAAATTATTTTATTTGGATAGTTTTAGAAGTTGTAGTCCAGAATTGATTGTTCCCATTATTGTCATGTGGAGAGAAGGTGCCTCATGGCAGGGGTGCGTGACAGAGCACAGAGGCTCACCCTGTGACCATACAGCAAAGGAAAACAAGACTGCCATCCTGCTAGCCCCTGTGAGGGTACACCTCCAGTGACCTGAGGGTCTCCCTTCAGGCCTCACCTCCTAAGGCAACAGATGAGCTGCCTTCATGATTTCTTAAAGGACACTGATTTTGGAAACTGCTGGTGTCATTGTTTGGAGCTTGATGTTCACTAAAAGACCACTATTAAGGCTTAGTACTCAGGATGTTACTGTCCGTGGCAACAGAGGAAGGAAGAGCTACTTCTCTCTGGGTAAACTGGGGCACCCAGCTTCTTTAGCCTTTCATCATGGGACAGGAACTCCTGGTTCTTAAGCCTTTGGACTTGGGCTGAATTATACCGCAGCCTATCCTGGTTCTCCATATTTGCGAGCAGTAAATTGTGCGACTTCTTATCTTCCATAACTACTTGAGTGAATTCCCATATAAAAGCTCCTCTTATGTGCATTTATATATCAACTTGACTCTTTGTTGTGGAGAACCCTTACAAATACAACTGCACTCACCAAATTATAGTAGCCCCATGAACACTGCCAGTTTTGCTCTGTATCATCTGTGAGGTCCTGCTTTTCCTGTGGACAGAAAAATATCTCTCAGAGGCCTGTATGTCTCATCTTTAGATTTCTTAGGGCTGCAGACTCTGATCCAATAATTGAAAACTATCCGTTTTCTCTTTTGGTGGGGGCTTTGTTATGGCTTGCATCTAGGTGTCTCCTCAAAGCCTCATGCAATCATAGGTGGGTTTTTGAGAGGCAGCTGGATCTAGGGTGTGAGATGCTGGGATTAAGTGTGTGATGCTGGGGTTAAGGGTGTGTGATTACTAAATTAGTCCACTGATTGCTTTGACATAGTTCTGGGTGTGGGTAATGGGAAGGTCCCCCTGGGTGTAGGTGGCACCACCTAAAGTATGGGTGGCCTGGAAGGAATAAAGGGAAGTGGCAGGCTTCTCCTGCTGCTTCTTCCCTAATTCACTGCTGCTGCCATCTGCCCACCATGAAGTGTTTCTCCTCTGTGATGCCCCTTCAGTCACATGACCCTGCCTCGGAGCCAGCCAACTATGAATTGAAAACTGTAAAAACTGTGAATCTCTAAACCTTTCCTCTTTTAACCTTGTTAGGTATTTTGTCTTAGCAACAAGAAAAGTAACTATGACAGGCTTAAATCTCTGCCTCAGAGACTCTTATCCATACCAGTTCTCTTACCAAGAGTCTCTCCCTTTTGCTCAGACTTTATGAATAAAGACAGTTTTTGTTAATTTATTTTGCTTTTGTTACTTCCAAAAATCTTTGACTCAAGAAATTCAAATATCTAGCAGTCAAATTGAAATGAAAAGATGGCACAGTATAAAAAAGAGTTTAGAAGGCAAAATAACAATGAAGCATCTCAAAACTTAATGTACTAGAAATTAAGTAATAGGAAGTTCTTATTTGAGAGTTTGAAAATATGTTACTTGCTTAGCAAATGGGGTTAAAAGTTGAGAGATGAAGATATTTAATAACTTTCTGACTACTACCATTCACATCCCTCTACATGTCTCCACCTGCATGTGTAGGCTAATCTCTTAGTCTGGAATAATCTTAATTCCTGAGAAATTGCTCTCTGAAAGATCCGGAAAACAGGATTGTGCTGAAATTTTTCTATCTCTACAACTGTGGTCTCTTGGTTCCTGGACTCCACTTTGGTTACCTACTTCCTTGAGTTAAAAAAATTCTCATGTCCCTGTTGCTAATAATTTGCCCCTTTATAGCTTTTACTTCACGTTGTTGTTACACTAGTGCTTGCTTCTCTGCCTGGGTCAACACCCCCAAAAGGCATTCTGTGTGCATGTTTTATCCTTTGGTTAATATTTATTTCCTTGATCAGCTCCTGGACTCATGTTATAGAATCTGTCCTCAGATTAGCTTTTCTTTAGTCATAACTCTACGAATCTTGTCATATGAAGTATTTGGATTTGACTTAGAAGACCATTTTAGTCAATTCTGTAGGGTTTGAGTGCTGGAAACTGCAGGATACTGAGCTACACACAGTATATATGTGCAATGCAATCTCTATTTGTGTTTCTATAAAATGCATACATGTATATACAGTCTAATTTTTTCACTTATAATAAATTTAATTTTATGTATATGGTATAACTATATAAATGTATATATAAAATAATTTTATGGATATTTTGTACATAATTTTAGAACAAGTGACCTCATATAAATATGAAGAGAAACATTCACACGTATACCAATTGACATACATAAAGCAATATTACTTGGAGCTTTATTATAGTAGAGAAAGTTTAGAAACCACTTGATATCATTACTATTTAACAATTATCAGTGTGGATAGTAAACTAGATTAGTCTTAGAAAGGACAAATGGAAAAATTTCTAGTTTTCAACATTAAGTATACGATGGCTTTTTATTCTAGAACTATATTTAGTATAGAAATAGGATGATGGATAAAATTTTTGCTAACCTTAGTCTATAAATATGTTTTAATTACATCCATACATACACATGAACAGACATTCATGTCATAAGCATAGAAAACATAATGTAAAGGATAATATTAATAGGGCTTACTTCTGGTGAATGACATGAGGAAGATTTTTATGTATAATAATTTGATCTTGTAGATTTTTCCATGAGTGGATCAATTTTAAAATTAAAAAATGCTGAAATAATTCTATTTAAAAATTAACTTATGAGATTGAAATGAGTATTTTCTCTAACAAGAAGCAGCAGTGCTACTTGTAAAAATCTAGTAATATGCACAGCTCTTCAATAGGACAAAGGAAAGTCACAACTAGTGATTGGAATGGTGAAAGAGAAAGGAGAAGTGGAGGGCAAAACAGAGAACTAATAAAACAAAACAGTGACTTTGAGTAGAAGACCAGAAGATAAAAACACAAGGAATTATCAGACACTAAATAGAATATTCATTATAGTTCCTTTGAAGCAAATCCTGTTTATACAAATTGGTGAGTTCAACATATCCCTGGCAAAGCCAACTGATAAGTGAAACACACCCCCCATCCTCTGTGTTTCAAATATTCTAAAATAATTTAGTTATACAGGAGCTTTAATTATAAAAGAACTCACAAATTAGATTTCTTCGGCTTACCTATGAAAAATATCCAGTAAACTTATTGAAAAACTGAAGAGCAGTTCGAAGAAAAATTAAATTGTAGGTTCAATTTTTTTCTTTCCAAATAAATAGCAGTGGTACTATTCTACTCTGGATGTACCCACCTGATGGTAAGCATAAAGAAGGAAATTGAAAAACCGTAATCCTCATGTCCCTTGACATTGAGTATCACAATGTAAATACTTGTAAAAATCATTTTTACCTCTGGAAAGATATTATTGGGCATAGTTAAGAGCTTCTCATGAGACTGAATGTCCGCAGAACTTCTACTTTACAATTTCCTCCTTGCAGTGTATTGTGTTTTTCCCTACTCTGTCTGGATGACACCTTGTAGCTATAATATAGGCATGACCTAGGAGGCTGTTTCTGCTGTGTAGAGATGAAAAATCAATGTGACATAACATTTATCATTATTAAAGCGGCCAGTAATAACTTAGTGTCATACACATGAAATCCTATTATTCAGGCTCAAAGGACATTTATGTTGCCCTAAAGACTCACATGATTGATTATTTTTAAATTAAAAGGAAAACACAGATCTTTGAATACTAAAAAGCTACTTCAAAGTAAAAATGAATGAGAATTGAAGTTTTAGAAATAAATTTTTGCATTTAATAATTTGGGTTTTAAAATTGACAACATTTTTCTGGCAGACTGCATGACGTCTGGATGGAGATTATATTGCTACCTTTCTCTGAAACTGTTTGCATGTGTATTTCTTTGCAAGAGCACAGTGTACTCTGTGGTTTACACACAAATGGTTGTACTCGGCTGTATCTGTGATGATGGTTTGTGGATGTGTCTTTGAAGCATTATCAGTCTAGGGGGCACTTGAGGTGCAGCGTGGGCTGCTCTTTCCTACACATAATGATATCCATCTATCTGCATCAGCAGTGCCGCCCACTTTGACTTTCACTTTTTTTTTTTTTTTTGCCGTACTGAGGATCGAACTTACGACCTTGCACTTGCCAGGCAGGCACTTTTGCCACTGAGCTGTATCCCCAGCCCTTGATTTTTATTCTTTAAAAGAGGACTACAGAGGTGTAAATTCAAAAACAGTTCCCTCTGTATGCTCAACCTGGCATCCGGACAGTCCCTGCAGGTCCTTCTTTTGTATATTAATTCTAAAGTTGCCACCAACTGGAAAGCGACTATATCTTGGATTACAGTCCCCTAAGGACAATAGCCTCTGTGTCACTCCATCCCTGGGACCCATAAAACACGAAGACACTGGTGTAAAGGATACAGGCCAATGAACCCAACTAGAGCCAGTTATGCAACTGTGACCTTGACACACAAGTCAATACAGTGTTCTGCTCTCCAGGCAATAACTGAGGCAGCAAAGCACAGGGTGCTTCCCCAAAGACCTGGGGAACTTTGGCACATACCCTCTGGGGCCTGAGGCCTACCCTTCCTTCCCTTTCCCGAGCGCTGCTGCTGCTATAGCTGTGCATAGACAGACGCCCTGAACATGCTCCCGAGGGCCTGGAGAATGTCTGCGTCTAGACTCCCAGTTTAGAACCGCTGCCACTAGAGGGCCCTCTTGCCATGCGCAGTCATTCCTGCTTCCACAGGGTTGCTACTGCGGCTATTGGAGGCAGAAGCCACGATCAGTAAAAAGTGCTCATCCCTCTGAGTTTTGAAGCCACATACGCCCTGGGAAGATGCTCTTCCACCTCTGCAGATACTTGCAGTCTAAATAACTGAGACATGCAGGCACCATTAACATTAATAATAGCTGACAAATGCACACAAAGTTTACAACGCTATGCGCACTCAGACCCTGTGTTGGTTTTAGGGTTATTTTGCAAGAAAAACTGTGTATAATACAGGACACATACTTTATATGATGATTTATAATAGTCACCCAAAGAATGATACACAAAAGAGTGCAGGAAATCTGTCCACACAACATGGACCAAAAACCCAGCTGAAGGCCTGGATCCTGCAATAATGTCCTACATGAGTCCAACTTAAGACCCAGAGCTCATAGCAATTCTTCCTACGAATCCAACTGGATGCCTAGAGCCCATAACAATATCTCACGCAGGCCTGTTTCATTGGAACTACACTGCAAAGGCCCAAAGGTCAGCGGTGGAATCTAGAAAGTCTGTGCCAGCAGGATGAAGGATCTGTGCTGGCAGGCTGAGGGATCTGCACTGGAGCCAGGAAGTGACCGACAGAAGAACCAGAGCTCCCTTGAAAGGTACCACAGCCATCCTCAGCCACAGTGAGGTCTCAAGCTCCTCCGATGACCAAGATGGCCGAGTTCCCATGAGGGAAGCCAACATAGCAAGCCTCTCAGGGAGACCAGCAGCGCACCATTTTCCCCTCCAGAACCAGGAAGCAATGGTCAAAGTGAGGACCAGAGCTCCCCCAAAGTGAACCAAAGCCATTCTCAGTGCCAACAATGTCCCGAGCTCCTCGGAGGGTGAAAATAGCCGAGTTCATCTGGAAAGCCAGCAGCTTCCACCAGTTCCAACAGCCTTTCTCCCCTCCCAACAGCCATAACTTCCTTCTCCAGTTCTGCCTCTTATGCTGCAGGCAACAGTCCTCAGGTGGCCTCCCACACCCAACACTATGCTTCCTCAGTTCAGCTGGGGGTTATAAGTTGACCACCAGTTATCAATCCAGTATAGAGACAAAGCCAAAGTTACATACCCAACATTTATGTTGTAGCCCGTCCATAGGAAAAAGGTTTTCCTCAGAAAATCTACTCTGTAAAACTGAAAATGACTTTTATACCAGAGTTCATACGTCAGTGTAGGGGCTAAGAAGCATGAATGTAACAAGAAAGACCAACACTTTGAGAGGAACATAGGAATTGTCCAAAAATTGATTCACAGTAAAGGAAATCTTCAAAACTTTTGAAAGGGAATTAAAAAGAATGATCCAAAGGAAGTTCAGCAAGATATAAGAGAAGACAGAGAGACAAATTAATTAAATGAAGAAATAATTCATAATCTGAGTAAAAATTCAACAAAGAGATAGACATTACAAAGAAGAACAAGATGTAAATTTTGGATCAGAGGAATTCACTGGGTGAAATAAAAATACAATGGAGAGCTTCAATTCAGACCAGATCAAAAAGAATCTCTGCATGTGAAGACCAGTCCTTTGAAATCAGACACCCAGAAAAAGAAAGAATGAGAAAGAAAAAAATACTAAAAGACAGAAGAAAACCTGTAAGACCTGTAGGAAACCATAAGGCAACAAATATCGAAACCATGAGTATTCTGAATGGAGATAAGGAAGGAAAAATAGAAAATCTAATTAATGAAATAAAAACTGAAAAAAAATCTTAAGCCCTGATAAAAGATACAGACATCCAGATTCAGAAAGAAAGAGGAGACTGAAGGGGGAAAAATGGCCTATCCAGGGCTTAATGAACCTGTCACAAGGCCACGGTGAAGAGAAAATTCTAGAAACAGCAAGAGAAAAGCATGAACTCACGTAAAATGGAATCCATGTTAGACCAATAGCAGATTTCTTGGCTGAAACTATATAGGCTAAAAGAGAATGTGGTGATACAGTCAACGTTCTGAAAGAATGAAGAAGAAATAAAGTCTTCCCCAGACAAGTAAAAAGTGAATTTATTACCATTAGACTGGCCCTAGAAATGCTTCAGGGAATTACTTAAAGGAACTGAAAAGCCAGTAACTGCCATCATGAAAACATGTGAAAGAATAAAACTGCCTACACAGATACACAGATATGAAAGAACAGAATAAAAACTTATCACTACAGCAAACAGCTAAACCCCCAGGATGAACAACCGTGATGAAGACAGAAATAAAGAATATATAAGACAGCCTGGAAAATGACTGTAGTAAATACCAAAGATAGACTGGTTTAATAAGAAATGTAAGAAGGTAATCCTGTTAGCATTGTTCATCAATGGATGGATCAATCTGTGTCTGTCTCATTTTGAACTATCCTAGATTATTATTATTAGGAAGTCTTGGTTAAAGAATTGTGATGGTGTCTAGTTGGAGAATATATATACATATATTTGGCCCACAACAGAGGAACTGCTTGTGTCTTCAATGGGGAAGTGGCTTTTTCAAGAAAACCATTATGCTTTGTGTAAATAGTTTAATTAAATGAGCTTCTACACACTGTATATAAAGAATAGAGGAGAAGTAAACAAAGTGTTTTCTGGTATGCCTTGACTCTTCAAATAGTTAAATCAGATATACATATTTTCACCAAATTGAATACATCAAAGTATTCAAGGATAGAGGTTTTGATTATAATGGAGATAAGAAGAGAAATACGTTAATGTGTCAGGACTTTGCACAAGCCACTGTGTGGCTCAGAGTTATGGATACATGTTTAGTGGACGAAAACAAGTACTAAACAGTCATATTGTTTATATCTAGGAAAATATATCAAGTGCATGAAGCTGTTAAAAAGTTGCCTGGAACTGGAACACTACCATCATTTTACCAGAGAGGGAACTTTATTGTAGAAGACTTAAATAATATTGAGAATTTAGAGAGAAAAGCAATTTTAAACCCTGTTTGGTACTCATAGTATACAGAAAAATCACCACATTTGGTTCAGGAACAAAGTGAAGGTTTAGGATACAGACAGCAAAGCTTCTACCAGTAAATGTTCCTCCAGTGCTACTCGATGCTGCGTCAGGATTCTTGAATCCACCACGACTGACATGAATAGTTTAAAGTGTCCTTGAAACTGTATCATTTCTGAGAGATCTGAAGTCCCGGATGTTTCATTGACAAAGACTGGCTCACTTGTGTTTCAGAGACATAAGAGCGATATCCGATGCCGAGATCAAACAACTTTTAAATAAATACCTTTCTCATTTATGAGTTCAGGTTTGTCCCTTTTGTCTGCCCTGAGGTCCCTCCCTAATACAGTGGTGTTTGCTTTATATCTAAAATATCTTCACATTTATTTACCTAGGAAAGAGGTTTACAGTTAGAATTTACCTTTGGATCTATTCTTTTGACATCAAAATAAACCATGAAGAGTGATGTGGTTCTTCAGTGCGCTGTGTAATAATTTAGATGAGGCTTTGAAAAAAGTTACTGGACAACAATAATAAAAGGAAGAACTTCTACAACTATTTTTAAATATTCTATTTCCTAGCCTCTTGATTTTTTTTTTTTTTTTTGTATTGTTCAGTCTTTCTTTTGTTTGGAGGGTAGTTTGGGGGAATTTTCTGAACTGAATGGAGTATTGAAGAAAAATAAACAAGTAAGGTCAGAACAATAAAATTTCCAGAAAAATATGGTCTAAGATCTTCAGGGATCTTTCACTGAGCAGGAGATGCTTGGGGTGGGGGTAGAGATGACAAATGAAGCAATAAAGTCGTATACTCTCAGGAATTCGGATTCTCCAACACAATGATACACTTGCAAGGAGAAAAGCTTGGACACTATTCAAGTGAGTTACACACATGCAAATGATTTAGCACTTTTTCTTATTTCATTATATACAAAAGATCAAGCAACTCATATGGATATCTCAAATTTTCTAAACATAACACCTGATTTCTCCTTTTCACATTTACTGTGGTAGGAAGAAACTCATCTTTCAAAAATGAGTGAAAAGCCAAGAGGCATACTTAATGAAGAAAACAAGGACTCCATTAAATGCAATGAAGAGAAAGTACCCATACAAACAAATGAAATCCACATTTTATTTGTACTTCAGACGTTGTCACAAACTATTTTTTTCTAAATTGATTTTACTGAAAACTGCCAGGACAATTTTTCAAGAAGTGTATTATTTTTACTGTCTGCTTCCTTCTGCACCGTATCCAGATCTTAATAGTCTCATATATTTTCCTTCTATAAGAATACTTTTCTTTTTAGACATGTGAATATTACTATCTCTTTAAGTGAACTGAATTCGACCTTATGTAGTTACCTGCAAGTGAAATTAAATTAAAATATGTGCAAACTGTATATACAATCTATGGAACTTCCATAGGAGAAAATGAAAAAGTATTGGTTTCATGGATTTTTAAGAGCATTAAATAAAATTGCAAAAATCAATAAACAATTTACTTAGAGGAGCTAAATCGTAGTTTTGAGAAAAAGTCTTTGAATATTCTTTGAATGTTTAAAAGGTCCTTTGTAAGAAATCCTATTACTGAAGGTGGTCCATGTCAACATCTGTCCAGGTAGAGGAACTCTTCCTTGCATTTCACACAAGAGACACCAAAACATCTTGGGGAATAAAGTGCCATTAAATCATGAGACAAAAGCTCATTAGAGAACTCATTTCAAGAAATGGCAGCTCTACTCTATTACACGCAAATTGCTTCTAGGCACTAAATAAGCTCTCTGTGCGAGAAAAAAGCAAATCAGTCATGTTGATTTTGAGAACATTTATCTTGAATTCTTTAGTGCAACTAGAGAAACCAGGAAAGCTGCCCTACTTAAGATAAAAGATATGAAAAATCTACTTTTTCTGTTTTCACAAATTAGAATGTATTTAAGGGAAATAGGACAGACAGAACCTCTTACCATTTTTAATATTAGTTATATTTGGATATTTTTCTCAAAGGAAAATTTTTGAGTAATGTTAAATTTTTGTAGTGCTTGTCAACTTTGAAAATGTTAAACCTTTCAGTCTACATGAATACTATCTTAAAACTCATCTTTATGAGTTTATCTGCTTATCAAATTAATTCTGTCTTAACAATACCAAAATGATTAAAAATCCTACAGGACCTTCTAAAATGAGAAAAATAATTACTGATGAACTTACTTTGAAGAGCTGACAGTATAAATAAAAAATTATATTTGCAAATGAGTAGATTTGCTCTCGGTGTTTAATGATGGAGTTAAGAATTTAAAGATGTATTTTAAGAAGTAAGTGTATTCCCCATAAATGAAAAACAAAGACATGTAGTCAGTCATTTTTCTGTGCAAGGAATGCAAAGCAAATTTTAAAATTAGTCATGTCATTACCATGTGTAAAGCTGGTGATTTATTTTATTTTACAAAGATAAGGTTTCAATTTTTATTCACCTCCAAATATTCCAGAAATGCTTTGCATTTATTTTTTGAAGTGCTGATCGTGTAGGTGGGTGTAAATTAATTTAGAAATATTTGTACATGTTTCAAATGTCCATATATTATTTATTTAATTTCATTATGATCAGAGAATAAACTCTATATAATTTTAATCCTTTTACATTTGAAACCTGTTTATGGTCTAATAAATGGCCTACTTTGTTTTATGTACAATTACAAACAGTGATATTCAAGTGTTCCTTTATAAAAGAGAGAGCTTTGTGAATTGGGAGGGGAGGGGATGTTGAAGAGAAGGCAGGGATGAGAAAAACATGAGAAAAGAAGGATAGAATGTAACAGGCTTCTTTAACAACAACTTATTTCCAAAACTATAAAAGGCTTTACTCTGTATCGCTGCACTTCCTTCCCTTTCCTTTGCTGATCTCTTATACAAACTACATCTTTAGGCATTGTGTTATGATGCATGTAGATTTGTGATTATTTAGGTTGCTTTTACTTAAATCTTATGGAAGAAAATGTGTTGCGAGGAAAATATAAATTTATTCTTTCTTCTGTATTTCCCTATGTAGTTACATTTACAAATGCTGTTATCTTACTTTAATGAATTTGGGTTATTGTCCAGTGTCCTGTCACTACCCTCTGAGGAACTCCCCTTACTGCTTCCTATGGGGCAATCTGTGACCGATTATTTTCACATTTGGGTATCAGAAAGTGTTTAAGTCTCTCCTTTACCTCTGAGGGAGAGTTTTACTGAGTATAGAATTCTTATTTTATTGCCATTTTAAAATGTTTATTTTTATTTTACCATTTTCTACTGTTCCAGAGGCTTATTTTTCTTTACTTTTAAGAAATGCTGTTTTACTTGACTGGGGATCTTTGCAATGCAATGTGTTACTTTTCTTGTGCTGCTTTCCTGGTTTATTGTATTCCACTTTCAACACTTTAATTGCGGTATCTCTCAATGTACATCTTGAGCTTATTTGCCAATTTTGAAGTTTTTTTTGTTTGTTTTTTTTTAGCTTTTTCTTGGATTTCTAGGTTAGGACTTTTAATGAATTTTGGAAGTTTTCTAAAATTATATCTTCAAATGTGTCTTTCTTTTCTTTTCTTCATTATTTCTTTAAAATGTTCTTGTCCTATCTGTCTTGGTTTGCTTTGGGGACATTTGTGATGCATACATAAGGTGTGCTTCAGGGAATTCCACAGGTCTCTAAGGCTTTATTTGCTTTTCTTCATTCTTTTGGTCATCTTTTTCCTTCAGTATGGATAACCTTAATTCACCTATTGGCAAGTTTGCCATTACTCTTCCTATTAAAATCTACTGATTACATCTACTAATAGTTCCGTTTCAATTGCTCTTTTATTTTTCATGTTTTTGCAAGTGCTGGGAGTTGAACGCAGGACCTCACACTTGCCAGGCAGGCGCTGTGCCACTGAACTATATTCCCAGCCCCTAGTTACTTTAAAGTAAAAATTTCCATTTTTTCTTTTAGTAATTTACATTGCATTAATAAAGTTCTCTTTATTGAGATATTATTATTATAATTTAATATAGGATTTACTTTAGTTCTTTGAACATATTTAAAAACGGCTGATTTAAATTCTTTTTTGTGTAGTTTGTTTAATGCCTGGATTTCCTCAGAAATGGTTTCTTTTGACTACTGTATTTCTTGCTCTCAATCCTGTTGATGAGCAATACTTTCTTGTTCCTATAGCTGATGGTTTCCATTTTGAAAATCACATTTTATATAACGTGGCCTTCTGGAAATCAGATTGTCCTTCTATCCTAGAGTTTTCTGTTTTCTTTGTTCTTTGCTGTTACTGTTGCTACTTTTCTTTTTTAAAACAGCCTGACACTAATTCTGTAACGCCTATGTTCCTTTACATGAATGGTCACTGAAGTGTCCAGTCAGGTATCTAATTGGTCAACTAATGCTCAGTGACATTTCCTCGAATTCCTAGGAACAGTAACTCTCCTAATCTTGTCAGAGGGCTCTGCATTAGAGTGTGCCACTATCCTTCAAGTTGGCAGTTTACAAATCTGTCTTATTCGTTATTTTCTTGTGAAAAACTTCAAGATCAAAACTTGGATGCTCAGGCCTTCTCATCTCTTTCCCTGGCCTTCAGAAAACCTTACATATGTGCACAGATACCTTCATTGTTAAGAATATAACAACTTTTCAAAGTTCACTATGAAAATCTCATTTCCCAGATCCTTAGAGATTAGATTTGCCTTGATTAGTGCAGTGTCGTCCTACTATTATTGTGTATCACTATCAGCTATATAAGGCAATTGCATTGTTAAACAACTGCCACTGATTATTTTCAACTAACGTTTGTAGAGAAAAGATCGTGAACTCCAAGAAAGATTAGATAAACAAGAGGCTTGTGAATAAGCTTTCTAATAAGTTTCACCTGGTGGATAAAAATTGACAACTATTTTAAGAATAGTGATTTGCAAGTACTTCAGCCATGTTAAGATCCCTGGTGTCTCTAGGGTGCTGGTTTTCGTGATAGTTGATGGTTGTTACTTTCCCAGGCTCCCATAGACTGAGAGAGAGGGTGACGAAAAAAGTGCAATTTTAAAATGTCACAAAGTCCTTTGTTCTTAGCAAGGCTCCACATCTTTTCTCAAAGAAATGCTCCACAGAAGCACGTGGGTTCTGATAAATCTGTAGTTTTGAAAAAGTTGATTCTGATAGTTTTGCAAGTTTTCTCATTGCTTTTATGGAAGAGAGACTCATTGGATGTTATTACTCCAGCAGTTTTGATTACATGTTGGTAAGTTTAAGTACATTTGTCTTCTAGCTATAAGTGTTGTCATGATCTTACATAGAAGAATATCTTTATGGCTTCCATGTTCTTACATTTTTATTAGTTGCTTAGTGATGAAATAGCAATTTATGCTTGCCTGCTGTTTGCTACAGAGCAGGTCATTTTCCTCTTTTTCTTGGTGCCATTAGCATTTTAAGAAGAGATCTTAGCTGGATCACTGATTAGGTTAGTTTAAAATAATCATTTCAGTCATTTTCGTGACTCATATAGTGTGTGATGGAGTGGTATTGAGCGATAGATAGGATGTGAAACGTTATCCAAGCCCAGGGAAGGGGGTGCTGGTTTATTTTTTTTCTGTTCCTTTTTCTTTTTCGTGCTTATAGAAATTTCTGTGCAAGAAACAAGTACAAATGCTTCTTAGGTCATTTATCCACCACCTGTTTCCTGCCTTTCTTAGGTGGGAACAATTCTCTAAAGAGGAAATTATCCCCACACAGAAAGCCATGTATTCGTAGACAAGCAATTCACAATAGGTAATATCTGGAAACAGTCCTGGTGTCCAGGTATGGTACATATACACAATGGAATCTTATTTTTCCATAAAGAATAGTGAAATATAATTTGCAGAAAAATGGATATAATTAGAAATCATAATGTTAAATGAATTGTCAGACATAGAAAGTTATCATATCGTTTACCTTACATGAGAAAAGCAAATCATACATTTAATTAATTAATTTATTTATTTGTACCAGGAATTGAACTCAAGACCTTGCACTTACCAGGCAGGTGCTTGTGCTTCTCAGCTATATCCCTGTCCTAAAATGTCTTTCTTCCTTCCTTCCTTCCTTCCTTCCTTCCTTCCTTCCTTCCTTTCTTTCTTTCTTTCTTCTTTCTTTTCTTTTTTGTTCTTTTCTTTTTCTTTCTCTCCCTCCCTCCCTCTCCCTTCCTTCCTTCCTTCCTTCCTTCCTTCCTTCCTTCCTTCCTTCTTTCCTTCCTTCCTTCCTTCCTTTCTCTCTCTCTACCAGGAATCAAACTCAGGATCTTGCGCTTGCCAGGTAGGTGCTTGTGCCACTGAGCTTAAATCATAAATAAATCCCTGGCCTTAAATCAAACATTTTAAAAAGAGTGAAATAAAGGTGAGATAGTGGGAAATGAAAAGCATAATGTTTTGAGATATGGAAGGGGCTCAAAAATGTTCTTAAATGTACTGATTCACCCAAACAAATAGACCTATTATATATTGCAAACATACATTAATTAAAAACACCATGTAACATTTTGAACAATTAGATCAAAATTTTATATCTCATATTTCTTTGTTTACATATTGCAGTTCCATGTAGTTTTATTCCTAACTTTTAAAAATTACTTAAATAGTAAGCAAAGAAACAAACCAATAAAAATCTCTGCTATTATTTTGTGATTCCCACAGCTCCTTAGGGAGGTGAGATTTCTGTAGGTGCCAATTTAATTAAAAAATTATACATTTTTTTGGAAAAAGCATCATCTTCTTGCCAATTAAAGACACTATGAACATTTAAATTAAGTTTTATTCACCATAACTTACATTCCAGGCAGACAGCAGTGAAACTTAAACCATGGTCTTGTGATGGCGCTTACATTCCCTTATAGGAGGCAGGCGACAGGTGAATAAACCTACGCCGAGTAGGCAGACTGACAGGGAGGGAGGACCCGGCTTAGAACAGACTCGTGCATTGGTTATTTCTCCCTGATGAGCAGGTACTTAAGCAGCAGCCTGCCTTGAAGGGTCAAAGCCTCGCAGATATCTGCAGCTAAAGACTGCAGAGAAAGATCATCAAGGGCCAAGACCCCAAAGTGAAAATCTGCTTGTAATTCTTGGATATCACCACGTCCTGATGTATGAGAGAGGAAAGCGTGAGATGAAGTTAGAGAACTCAGCAGGAGCAGAGCAGACATCCCCACACTTTCTCTCAGGACGCTTTATGCTCTTCAGAGTTAGCAAGGACCATGAGGAGCTCTCGCTCATGCAGGTTATAGCTGTGAATATTCACAGCATAAATATGTATACACTTTATATGTCAGAAATTTATAGCCTTTGAAATATTTATTACCTTCATTTAAAATAATAGCAAATCTTTGTGCTACTGTAAATAATGTTATCAGATTTTATACAACAAATAAACAGCAAAGTGACACTTTTACACGGATGAAATAGATTATGAAAGAAATTTGCTTAATTCTCATATTTGTTTCAATAGATTAAAATATGTTCCTTCTGTTGAACTATGTGAAGGAATTTGTACAAAAATATGAACACAAAGACAATAATATTTTTATAGATTTTTCAGTTCACCTTGGATATATCCTAATTCAGTACTATTTCATAACTCTATCTTTTTTCTGTTTTTTTTTTTTTTTGGTCTTTTGAGACAGGGTCTTTCTATGCAGTTCAGGCTGAACTTGAGCTCACTTTGTAGCCCAGAATGGTCTTGAACTCACAATGAGCCTCCTGCCTCAGCCTCCCAAGTGCTGTGATTACAGGTGTGTGCCACCATTCCTGGCCTACTTCATAACTCTATATGTAGTAGTTTCTTAAATGTCAGTTGTAATGTGAAAGCATACCACTGATGTACTTTACTCCATTATATTAAGATACATTGGTTTGCCTTGTACTTTGAAAGATTCTTTTTATTCATGTGTTATTTGTAACCCCCTGCACTGACATTTTGAAAGTATTTGTTGACTGGATCATGTATCTTCCAAATGTTGAAAAATGTATATATATATAATGTATATGTGTATAAAGCCATATTTTAAAAGTCACAACCCATCTCACTGGAAGTCTTGTAATAATTGGAAGCTGTCAAACTCAGGCTGACAAATACAAGCGACACGGCTGCTCTCTTTGTTTTCAAGGGAATATTTACAAAATATACAATTTGAATAACCATAGTTTTTAAGTCAGTGGTTTTTTAAGTATAAAAGATTCTCTATGAAAAAGTGGCCATTTTGGCTTGCAGCTCAGTGTCATGCAAGCACTTTCTTTGGACACAGTCACCACCGCAGAAACCTACCCCCTGTAATTTTAGTGTACTGAAAAGACATGCACTCAAATGTTGAAATGTAGTAAAATTATTCATATTTTACTGGTAAGTATCACCAGGATGTACTTCAATGAATATGATGTGTGCAGGTGTGTGACTACCAGGACAGCTTAGTACATTTCCGTGACCCTCAATCACACCACAGTCTCAGGAATTTTTCCACTATTCCTTTGCACCATTGTAAATGTAAATACATTGAAAAAAGCAAATTATTTTCTGTATGATTATAAAATAATCTTAGCACTGTAGATCTGAAGGTGTTTTAGGGAGGAAAAGATGGATGAGGTTAAATAAGTGAGAGGATAATAGAGGAACTCCATTTCTTCAATATTTTTTGACAGAAAATGTTGATTTAAGGTACAAAGTGTGTATCAGTTTATTTTATTCTGACTGTTCCAAAAATAATAACAATCCCATCAGGTTGAATAAACATGACTGCAAGACAGCCTTTGAAATCCTATGCATTTTTCTTAGAGGGAAACCAAAATCCACCCAAATGAGTTATAATATTTAAATCTTTGACCATAAAAGGGAAGACATCAAAATTTAGTTCATAGTTTATTTCTCTGTAGTCTTTTCTTTTTTGTATTTCCTCCTCAATACTGATGATTCAACCCAGGTCCTTGTGCATACTAGGCAAGTACATAGTTCTTTTGCTAAAATACATTCACGGTCCTTGATTTTTGATTCAACAGTTAGGCAGCTGTCTGTGTACACGGTGATACCTTGGTCCATGAACTCGAACCCTCTCACGATGCGGGAGAGCCCCGCTCCAGTCATGCTGGTCACCTGATGCAGAGTGTGATAATGGAAGCAAAATTGTGCCAATGCTGCTGCTTGCCACCAAACTGCTCGTCAGCAGATGTGTTCCTGAACAGAGGTCTCACTGTATGAGCTGAAGAATCAAGTGCTTCCCAGATTAGTGTTCCATGTTGTTTATGTGTGCTATAATGATTTTGTTGTGAATTTATTGCAAAAATCAAAATGTAGTAACACTGAGGATAGAAGACTACATAATACACAGTATTTTAATCCCATTGCCATAGAATGTTGATGTCCATTAATTTTATTATACTTAGTATTTAGCATAAAAATCTGACTTTATAAAATTGGGTAATTGTGAACCTTACAAGCTAATATTTACATTTAAAAATGTAGGTTCTGGTTTTGTTCTTCTGAGTCCATATACATTTTAGTAATTTTTTTTCTATTTTTGTGAGGTAGACTGTTAGTATTGTGATTGGGATTGAATTTTATCTCTAAATTCATTTTGGTGGTTTGGCTATTTTAACAATACAGAATCTGCTTATGTTTCTGTTTTCTGATGTCCTCTTTCATCTCCTTTTACAGAGTACTGTAGTTTTTATTATAGAGACTTTTTACTGTTTGGTTAGGTTAATTTGTAATTATTCAGTTATTCTTCAAGCTATTGTGAATAGTATTGTTTTCCTAATTCCTTTCTTTATAGGTTCGTTATTGAACCCATCCTATATTACTGCATAGGAATACAATTGATGTCTGTGGGTGACGTGTACTAATAAAAATGAAAAATATATATGCTTACAGTTACTGTACAAATGTTGACAAGACTAGCAATTTTTTCAGTTATTTAAATTTAAGCAATATTTTGAATAATATTTTTATAAACAGACAACTAATCAGAGGAAAATATCCTGACTACTAAGTTAATTTATTCTTTTTATATACACACATGCACAAATTGTTATTATTTTTAGGAACGTAAGCTTTTTTTGAATACACATTCTTGATTCTTCTCAACAAAAACCTCAGGAAATGATCCAGAAAATTATAAAACTAGAATATCTCTTAGTTAAATAAGCCAAGAAAAAATAATAAAGAACATACTAGGAATTGGGAGAGTCTGTGTTTTTCATTAGACACGTTAGATATATAATCTCTAAGAAAAACAAAAAAATTTGATAGGAAAAACTGATATCCCAATATTCATGACTGCCATAATAATTACAAATTAATTTTAGAAAATAATTTAAGTAACTCTATAGTACAGATAAGAAATGAAAACATTTCTAAATATTGTCACAATGAAGATTTTAACACAATAGGGAAACAAACAGGATTTATCAATATATATCATATATATTGTGGTGGATTGACAACTGGAGATCAATTTGTAACACCCAGCTGAACTGAACCAGAACGGTGCTGGGTGTGGGAGGCCCAGCTGAGGACAGTTGCCTGCAGTATAAAAGGCAGAACTGGAGAAGAAGAAAAGTTATTGGGAGCTGTTGGAGCTGCTGGTTTTCCTGCGGCTGCTGTTGGTTCTTTTGGAGGAGCTTGTCATGCTTTCATGATGAACTTGGCTGTTTTCTTTATTGAAGGACCTTGGAACCTTCCTGTCACCGAGAATGGTTATGGTTCACTTTGGGGGAGCTCTGGTCCTCACTTTGAACATCGCTTCCTGGCTCCAGAGGGGAAGACTGTACACTGTTCAGTCTTCTTGAGAAGCTTGTCACATTGGCCTTCCTAAAGGGAACTCGGCTATCCTGATCATCGGAGGAGCTTGGGACCTCACTGTTGCTAAGGATGGCCGTGGTACTTTTTAGTTTTTTTTTTTGTTTTTTTGTGGTACTGGGGATCGAACTCAGGACCCTGCGCTTGCTAGGCAAGCGCTTATTCCACTGAGCTATATCCCCAGCCCCCTGTGGTACTTTTTAAAAGGGATCTCTGGTTTCCACTTTGAGCATCACTTCCTAGCTCCAATGAGGAACCCTCAGCCTGCTAGTACACATCTCGCATCCTGCTCGCATAGATTTTCTAGTTCCACCACTGACCTTTGGGCCTGCCCAGCCCAGATCTGTGAAAGAGGCCTGCATGAGAGACTTTCATGGGCTCTGGGCCTCCAGTTGGACTTATGGGGGGGCATTGCTAGGGGCTGTAGGTCTTTAGCTGGTCCCATTCAGGGAACTGCCAGGGGACCCAGGCCTTCAGCTGGACTCTTTTGGTCATTGGTGTGAGGACAGATTTGCTGCACTCTCTTTGTATGACTATTAGAAAATAATCCTAAAAATTATGTATCCTGTATTGTCTCCTTGGCAAACCCTGACTACAACATACACTCTTGCCTTTAATGGTGTCTTACCATCAAAACTAAGCCAATCAATCTGTATTTGAACAGTCCTGTTTTGAGGATTATTGAATTTTTAAATTAATTATTTGGAACATTTTATGTTTGTCAAGGTCTGAACTAGGATTGAAAAATCTGGATTCATTTACCTAAAGTTCAGCTTTCCTAGGAAGTGACCTAATGTAGAAATAAGCAAGGCAGAGTATCAGGGTTATTATAGTTTTAGCCAACAGCTTCACTCAAGGAAGGTGACAAGAGTCACCACACATATGTGAAGCAGGAGGAAGCTTTGCTGAATTCTGTAGGAACTAATCATGTACTCCATCTTTCCGATCCCCAAACTCTCCAATTCTGAATCACAGCAAGGACAGTGAGATATTTCTTTCTTCCTATTCTCATTTGACAGACTCATAAAAATAAAAATCTGTTCTAAGTATTCATTTTGCTGTGCATTTGCATATGAGAAGAAATGCTTTCTAGGCGAGAAGCTGTGGAAAGAACTATTAAATTTAATACTATATTTGTTCTTTAAACTAAAAAGAATAATATTATCAGAAGGGATTTGCTTTAAACTCATGCCTGCTCAGGGACATTCAAAGTGGCAGATGAATGAAAAAATGTGGCTGTTGAGTCACTTTTATATTTATAAACTAAGAGTCAAAATTTAGCAGAACATTAAGCTGGTGACTAGAGATAAATAAGTCTGATTGGCCAGGCTGTCAAATAGTTCATTTATTATTCTTTAAAATTTCCAGATAAATGGCTTCCTTCTTTTTTAGTGAAGAAATTTCTCAGGGCCTCAAGTACAAGTTGCTACTTTAAAAAGCTTTTCTTCCTAAGAGTGATCTGTTAAGACTCCAGGAACCATACTTTGGAGAAATGAGCAAAGTAGCAATAGTAGTTGACAAGATCACAACTCAGTATTAGCACCATTTATGACTAATGTTTTCTAGGGAGGACTGGACTCAATTCTTTGAGTCTTAATTTTTGACATTCATGAAATGAAAAAGAAAAAAGTTAGGCCATTTTCTTCCAGCTCTCTCATTGAGTATGTCTATTTTTACAAAAAAATAAAGCTGTCTTTATATGGAAACATAGAAATAATTCTTACTGAAGAAATAAACTATAGTCTTTCAGTTTTGTTTTAGGTGTCTTGTTGTTTTACCACTTTACAGTTATCTAATAGCTAGACCCTTCCAGGGAGTTACATCTTTAGCCTTTTTTACTGTTGAATTTTGACACAGGATCTCATTAAATTGCCTAGAATGGCCCTGAAGTTGTGACTCTCCTGCCTCAGGCTCCAGAGCAGCTGTGATTGCAGGTGTGTGCACACCCACACCTGGCCAGGTTAGACCTTTTCTGGAGAGAAAAGTTTACTTCCTGGTAAGTTTATCATTTCTGTGGAATTACTTGTGAGAGTTGGGCTCGGGTTTAGTTGTACCTGTCAACACATGACCAGAGGATAATAGTAACAGCTTGTGTCTCAGCCTTGTGGTCTGTTGGTAATTTTAGAGACTGCTGGACAAAGGGCTAAATCCGGCTGTTTTTTCCTTCTAGTTGAAAGGACTTTTAAAAAAGGTCCTGAGCATTGACACCTTCGTTTTGGTGGTAACTGAATATGAACAGATTGGCATGCAGGCACATTTGGGGCTTCAACAGGTTGTTCCAGGTAGAAACATACAAACTCGTGCATAAAGGTAGATTGTAATCCCATGTTCCACATCCTCTTCTCTAAAACCATTCCTTCTTTCTTTGTTGTCTTTTTGAGGCAGGGTCGCGGCTCTGCAGTTCAGCCTGGCCTTGAGCTCACTTTGTAGCTTAGGCTGGTCTTGAACACACAATGATTTTCCTGCTTCAGCCTCCTGAGTGCTGGGATTACAGGTGTACACCACCATGCTTGGCCTCTAAACCCATTCTTTGAAATGAAAAATATACAAACCTGCAAAGAAGTAGCAGTGGAGTATAAAGGAAGAATATTTCAGATATCCCCAACACTGAACAGAGAAGCAGAGCACTTCAGAGCCCCCTATCAAAATGGGGAACGGGTTGTTTCTAAATGTATTATTATTTAGCATGAACAGTAAAATTAGTCTTGCTGAGGAAACATTCACTTGTGAGAGTCCTTTTAGTTTGAATGTAAATTTGTTTGGATACAAAATTTGCATAGGTAATTGATAGGAATACAACTTTTCCCCTGTTCCCTTCCTTATTTACCAAAAGCTATGTTTCCATTTTTTCCTTCTTTTCTCATTTTTCCTTTTCCCTTCCTTCTTTCTCCCCTCCAACCTCCCTAGTTTCCCTCCCTAGTTTCCCTTCCTAATTGAATATTTTCTTCCTACTTCACAATATTTATTATACATTTTGATTCTTATTTGCATCTTTATAAATAAGGACCATAGCAGATGGATTCTCATAACAGAGAAAAAATAGGATATTTACACATGGGTGTCTAATCTATTTCTCTTAAGAGGACAGATCTTAAGGTGCATGCATTTAGGTAGGAATATTTCAAGCCTATCCTTCTTTATGGGAGAGTAGTACTCCATTGTATTCAAAACCATATCTTCTTTATTTATTCATCAATTGATGGGTGTTTGGGCTGTTTCCAAGATTTAGCTGTTACCAACTGTGGCTCTATAAACGTGTTTTTGCGTGTATCTCTGTGGTATGATGCTTTTTAATCTTTTCAAGAAGATACCAAGAAGGGGAATAGCTGGGACCTCTAGTTTTAGTTTTTTGAGGAATCTCCACACTGATTTCCATAGTGGTTGTACCAATCTACACCCCACCAATAGTGGACTAGGGTTCCTTTTTCTCCACATCTGGCACTTTTTATTGGTTGATTTCTTGATGATAGCCATTTTTTTTGGAAATGAGATGTAATCTCAGTGTTGTTTTAATTTGCTTCTCTCAAATGACCAGTGATGTTGAACATTTTTTGCATATTTATTTTCTGTTTCTACTTCTCCATCTGAGAAGTGTTTATTCATTTTATATGTCCATTTTTGGGTTGGGTCTTTAAATTAGATAAAGGTCTTTTTTGAGTTCTTTATATATTCTAGGTATTACTCCTTTGTCTGAGAAACAGCTGGCAAAATTTTTTTGTCACTCTGTGGATTTTTGTCACTCTGCAGTCTCTTTTGCTGTACAAAAGCTTTTTAATTAGATGAAGTCATAGTTGTTGATTCTTTGTAGTATTTGTCCTGTGATTGGCGTTTTGTTGCTAAAGTCTCTGTCTTACCTATCTCTTCCTACCTATTCTCTCTTCCACCACATTTAGTGTTTCTGTTTTAATACTTAGATCTTTATAATATTTTGAAAGTAATATGAATCATGCTATTATCATTTAAAATATTTAAAATCATTGGCTGCGGTTTTGTAGAACAAGCACTTACAAAAAGAGGAAGGTTGGTTTTTCTGAATTATTTGAAAAATGTGGATGTGTCCAGTTGTTTGTGTTGCTTCTTTCAACATAATTCTCTCACCTCACAATGACTGTGCAGAGCTAGTCCCACGCATTCACTCACTGAATACTCCACTCATCTCTGAGTTAACCTGGAGGTAGGAAACACTTCAGGTTATTTACATGCTAAGTAGTGTTCTCTTAAGAAAACAAATGTAATAGAAAGTGTGGGCTGTGGATCAGTAATGAAATCTTCAAAGTAGAGATCTATAACCTTTCCCTGTGTATAAATAAGCATAGAACTAGCGGTCGGAATCCTTCTGTCAGTAAAATTGATATCATTTCATATTACTTGCAGCAGTCTCGTCTCTTACAAATCAGCACCAGCAGTTACTTTGAACTTGTCAATACAGTAGTGTTTATGGTAGTTCATTGATTCTTCTGATGATAGTAAAAGATGCTTATATTTTTCATAGGCAGACATTTTGTATTTTGAAGTCATAGGAAAGCTTTTCCATAAACTACACTTGTTTGGTTTTGTATGAAGGAGAAAACAAGGGTGATTTTTATAGTCTCATTTGATATTAGCAAATACTTCAAAACCAAAAAATACAAATCTAAAACCACTGTTTAAAGGATGTTTGAGGGCTGGGGATATAGCTCAGCGGCATAGTGCCTGCCTGGCAAGTGCAAGATCTGGAGTTCAATTTCTATTACCAAGAAAAAAAGATATTTGAAGGTATAATTGATTCAAACATTAAGCTCTTTCAAAGTTACTGTAACCTTGGAATGATCACAAAATGTAACATAGCTTTTCAATCTGATCATTTGCTACTGAGTGTATTGCTGTGAGAGAGAATGCATTCCTTCTAAATATTACCTTGGTTGCCTCATTGGGAAATTGCAATATTGTTTGTCAAACCACTTGAAAAGTTAGACAATACTTTCACAAGAAATATGGAAATAATGGAGAGCATATTCTTACTGAGTTTCGCATTTGGTAAAGTCACAGCAGTAATGATTTCCCTACCCTTTCGTTACTAACGAATTGTCATAATAAGACCTACAGTCTACTTTTAAAAATCATTGTGTAATCACAGTAGTGGTAGCAAATTTGTTTCAAAAAGGACATCCACTCATTTCTTTGGAATATATTTGTAACATTATTTGATAAATGAGCTGACCCTATATTAAATAAAACAATTTTATATATACTTCATCTAAAAATTCTTTCAGAGCTTCCTGTTCTGTTGCACAAGTAGTTCCTATGAATGATTTTGATATACTACTTAATTGAATATTTCATTTCTCACTACATTAGTTCTTTGTACTTCTTTGTATTTCCTCATATAAAGTAAGATGTTAAGATTTGAATTTTAATGGTTTAATATAGTACAATTAATATGATCACCTCTTAGTTACTTGGTTGATAGCTTAGAACAAATGAGTAAAATCTCATGAATGTGATGGAAGATAATTTTGCTTTATTTTCTAGTTATTTATTGGCCTTACGTCTATGCCTCATGACTATTTTTCAGCCATTTAAAAAGACATTGCAGGATTGAACTTGAAGTACAGAACAGTAATATATAGAAAAAAGATTTTTTGGTAAGGTCAAGGAGGGGTGGAGAGAAAATACATGGAATTTCAATTTTAGTGTTATTATATCAGATAAATCTCTCTCCACCATAGGAAAGAGTTTTGGGGCACTGAATGTAAAAGGAATATGATGAACTATTATATCATCCAGAGCAATAATAGATAGGAGGCTCAATATTACAAGACGAAGGGAATTTTGAGTCTTTAAGAAATTAATTAACATTTAATCTTAAGTATTAAATTACTATTTCTCTAGGCCTAAAATAAATCCTTTGCCACTGTAAAGTCACCGCAAATTGATGTCAATATAATTAGTAGCTTCTCTAGACCAGACTGATGACCTTTCCTTGCACCAAGGTGGACAGGCCAGCGGGGCAGGGAGGAGATGGGTCCCACCTCCGTGTGTCACCTGAGCAACACTTTCTTACTCCTAAGCAGCAGAGGCGGTGAGGAAGGAGGACCAAGGAAAACGGCTTATTTGACTCATGCAACTCCTGAGAGTCTGGTGCATCTCAGCCAGTGTAATATGTGGCCTCCCCCTATTTCTTCATGAATGTGTCTGCTTAGCTGGACTGGGCTCACTTTTCAGTTCAAGTTCCCGTAGGGTAAGCTGGTTAGGCCAGTCCAACTCACCTCTTCGCTCATAATCAGATTTTTTGCCTCTCAAGGCACATAAGTCCAGGATTTCAAGTTATGATGGCATCAGAATTGATGCAGGAAGCCATAGGATACTCATTTCATATTAGCATCCACAGTGTGGACCCTGTACCCTGGCTATACGCTTCTCCCTGGGGCCCTGTGATTGTGCTGATGCGCCTATCTGAAATCTTCTCTGTTCTTTCCTTTTCCACTCCATTGCATAGAAAGCTTGAGTGAGAAAAGTATAGAAAATAATCACAGTGTATATATTATCATAGAAGTAGCACTGCAATGGGGATCATTTCCTCTTCTGAAGATTTACTTGTATTTGTGTGTTTTGCATATGGGGATATGAATGGCTTAATTCATATATACTCAATTTATTCACAAATAATGGGCAGTAGGTTTCTGAAAATCAGCCTTTTCATCACACAGAACATTCTATTGGTCTTAGAGCTGATTATGTACTGAATAATGGAATTAAGTAGCTAATAGTGCAATCAATTTTAATATAATGATTTGTCTACTTGTAAATGCCAATATAGAACTAACTGTAATAAATGGTGGTACTCCTGAAAGCTCAATAAGTATTAAGCTGGAAGACTCCAAGAATGTAAGGTATGTGTTTACAAATATATGTATACATATATCTTATATTGAATTATATAAAGACTACTGTTACTGGTGTGATAAAATAATATAATTATTGCTATTTAAATGGTCTTGATATTTTAGATTCACAGTGAAAGAGATTAGGACCCCAAAGCAATAAATGCATCCAAGTCTATTCAATTTTTAGATGTATATGTTTTAAAAAATATTTTGATAAATCACCATTCCTGACACTTAAATGTTCAATTCTCTGCATTCATGTACAAATGTCCTGTTGCCTGTGTAACTATTTGTAGTTCTAGTGGTACTTTTTTACTTTTCCTCCATTACCAAATTTCAATGTTAATATAAACTTAGCATTTACCATGAGTTGGATAAATATGACACATTAATCAATGATCTTACTTAAAGAACTTTGTCTGAATTCCTAACCTTGTTTGAGTGATTTTCCACTTGTTAATTTTTTAATATAAATGTTCCTTATGTTAATTTTATCCATATGACACTGTAACACATCTGTGTTAGTCACTTTCCTGTCAGACAAAGTATCCAACACCCACAGTTTGAAGGAGAGAAAGTTTGTTTGGGACTACAGTTCAGAGGTCTCAGTGGACGCGTGGCTGGACAGCTTCAAGGCAGACTCTGCGTGGCAAAGGGGCGTGGCAGGGGAAAGCTGCTCAGCCCGCAGCAGTCAGAAGCAGGGCTAAAAGGAAGGAGCTGGCAGAGATACACTCCTTCCAGGTCACATTCCCAGCGACCGCTTCCAACCAGCTGCATCTCCTCACAGCGCGCTCCTCTCGAACTCATAGCTGAGTTAATGCGCTGACCACCATGGTGCTTCTGTGAGCCAGTCGCCTTCCCACCTGTGCGTATATGCGGCTTTTGAGGAAAATCTTAGCTCTGAACCATAAAAATTCCTGCATTTTCTATCCTGTTTGGATTATCAACAAAGGGCATTAGTAAGAGTTCATTTGTGCTTCCATTTAGTGTTTGCATATCACAAGAACAACATTAAAATTATAGGTACACGGCAGAGGTGAGGCCTGAAGAAATTTATATAGATAGCAGTTAGTAGAACTGAACACAAACTTCATTTTGGAGTTTGCTATAGTTTGGTTCTTAAATTCTCCCAAAGTGCCACGCATGTTAAAGGTTTGCTCTTTACTTGGCACTGATGGGTAAATGTGATAAAACCTGTAGTAGGCGGGACCAAGTGGAAGGGTTCGAGGTCATCAGGGGCATATGTAGTCTTTTGTAAATTTTATTTCTTTTTTCTTCCTAGCCAAGGAGTGAGTAGTTTTGCTGCAGTACACTATCCTGTCATCACGCATTGCCCTCTAACAGGCCCGAACAAAGCCTGTACAGTTACCAGTCATGGACTGGAACTTTCAGCACCATAGCTCCAGTGAATTTTTTTTTCTTTATAAGTTTATTTACCGTGGCTGCTCCGCTGTGGGCACCGTGGCTGCTCTGCTGTGGGCCCCGCTGAGGGGTCCCCATGGGCTGGACCTCCCCACACCCTTAACACGGCAACGGGGCAGAGCCGGGCGGTCCACTGTGAGCATACATGCTTTTCCACCTCCAACCATGGCAGTGTGTATACACCCGTGTGTGCTATAGTATGGTCTGAGGCAGCTATATCTCTTCCCAAGGCGAGAGTCCAGGGGTACAGATAATCCCAGGAGTACAGTTATTATCACAGGGAAGATGACTGATTGAGTGGTGGGGCAACGGAGATGAGGGAGGAGAAAAATGAATGATCAAATGGGCCACCATCTGTGTAACTGAGTAACATGTGAAGGTAACATTATGTAGGACAGCATCCAGAGTTAATTTCCTTCCATGTTCTCTATAATTCTGTATTTCCTCAGTCGTTTTTGTATTAACAGAAGTGAAGATAACTTTATGTTGTGCAGCATCCAGTGCTGATTCCCTGCTGTCTTCTCTATAATTTGGTATTTCCTTTAATGTTTGTGTGTTAATTAGTGTGAAGATGACATTGTGTAATGCAGCATCCAGTGCTAATTCCCTGCTATTTTCTGTATAATTTTGTATTTTTGATATTGTTTATGGCTTGTTCTGGTTCATATGTCTCCATTCTTTTGTCTTTAAAATAAAAATAAAATAAGTATTTATTTCAAGTATTTGCTATAGTGATGGAAATCTGACTGACATAGACCTCTGTAACTTCCAATAAAATGAGTATGCATTACTGCTTCCATTTCTTTTGTTAGGTGATAAAACGGAACATACCAGTTCAAAAAATAGGGACAGGTTGCTGCTGATTTATTAAAAGAATTTTTTTTTTTGCATGAGATCATTCTGTAAAAGTTTACCTCTTACATATAGTTACTAGTTTCAACAGCTGAGTGATATATCAAGGCATATACATTTCTGATATTAAATAAAGAAATGTGAACATCATATTTTTTGTCTTTTATGTTGAACATCAGTTAATTACAGAAATAATTTTCAAAATGTTTCTCAAGTTGCAATTTTATGCTGTCACATCTTTGTCTTTCTCATTTGGTGCCATTATCATCTTTGAAACTGTCACTATCTGTATCAGGCTCAGCAGCCTGCAAAGTGTTCTCCCTCTTCTGTCCGTCTCCAATTTATTCTCCACATTCCAATTAGAGTGAATTTTCTTAAAATTCAAATCACAAAAGTGCTTTTCTTATGCTTCATTTATTACTCATTTCACTCAGCATAAATCCAAAGTCATTAACCTAAAGTACAATGTATTCTCAACATTAAAAATAAATGGTAATTAGTGATTACACATTTATGGAGTATAATGTGATACGTGTAGAAAGATGATATCAAAGGAATGACGATAATAAGATGGTATCAAACCTCACATATTTATCTTATTGATTTTGTAATAAGAATATTTACAATATTGCTGGGTGTGGTGGTGGTGCATGCCTGTAATCCTAGCACTCAGAGGCTGAGGCAGAAGTATTTTCTTGAGTTCAAAGCCAGCCTGGGCTACAAAGTGAGTTCAAGACCAGCTCAAACTGCATAGTAAGACCCTGTCTCAAAAAGATAAGGAAAACATTTACAATCTATTAGTAATTTTGAAATTAAAATACTTGTTAACAACTATGGTCACCGTGCTGTGTTACAGATCTTGAAAACATTCCTTTTGGCTAACTGAAATTTTATATCCTTTTATGTCGATGGTCTTGTCATTGGTTGTTTTTGTTTCTGTTCAGTAACTTTCCAGTACTGATTCTGCAAATTATGTATCACTCATGAGCAGAACTGAAGTCATGGCTTGGTGAGCTGATTGGCTCATTAATGACAGGACAGACATTTCATTAAACCGCTGTGTCTTTGAAGCCATAATTCTCCCACCCTTCACAGCCAGGGTCTGTGTGCATTGGAATACTGCCTCTAGAATTGAAGTAGTTGCTGGGGGTGGTGGCACACACCTGTAATCCTAGCATTTGGTAGGCTGAGGCAGGAGGAACATTGTGAGTTCAAGACCAGCCTGGGCTACAATGTGAGCTCAAGGCCAACCTGAACTGCATAGCAAGGCCCTGTCTCAAAGAGACAAAAAAAAGTCAGTCGCAATCAGCACTTCTGCCTGATCTAGGGTTTCAACTTCAGTTATAGATATGATGCCTTTTCAACTCTTTCTGGATACACATAACTGTACGTGTGCTGTACACAGCTTTCTGTGTTCCCTCTGCTTTTCAAATCCTGCTATGAACATTACATTCTCCACATCCCCCTTTGAGGTCTGCCTCTTGTTTGACTCAATGGTTATCTCTGCCTCTGCCTCAGATAACTGTGATCTTAACAAAATCAGCTTTCAACAAATCTTTTTTTTTTCCTGACAAATGTCTGTAAGACAATACTTTTCTTACTGAACATACTCTGAATCCTTCTAATAAGGAAGAGGCTGCTTGTGGACTTTTTTCAGGGAGATGCTGGACAGATCAATATTTGGAAATAGACCTCCAAGGCAGTCCAAAGTAAGTCTTCCACTTTCATTGGCTGAAAGGCTGCTGCCTTTCAAGACTACTGTGGGCCCAGAAAAGTGTGAGAATTGCACAGATCAAAGTGCCACACATCTTATTCTTCTTGCTGAGAGTTAGCCATTTTTCTTGAATAAATTTTTCTCAGATTGTTGGAGGGTCGTGGTCAACTTCTAGAGTTACAGAGTTAATTTTTGATGATGTTAGATTCTGTTTTCTTTTTTTTTAATGGATTTTATGGAGATTTTGGAGGTTCTCACTCTGCCATCCAAAAAGTGATGCACGCTGATATTTTGTACAGCTTTATTGCTGTTGCTGGGATTAGTATTGTTATTTTCATCTTTTTTTACTCAGACATGACATAGGCAGCAGACCTGTAAATGTAAAGTTGGAAGTTTGCTCCCACCTAGAGGCTGTCCTCTTTACTGCTGGATAATTCTTCCTTAAACCCTGTCGGCAAATACCTGAACCATGACCAGTCTTCTAAAGTGCTGAGTGCCTGTATAAATGTTTATCTCCTGATCATTTCCCACAACTTAGGGGCCAGAATAAAGCCCCAGGATCACACTGTCTATCAGACAGTACTGTTTGAATTTCACCTGGAGTTATTTGTTGCTGAGAGAGTAAAACCTCTGGAAATCTGAGTGAATGTTTTTGTATTCTTCTAACAAATCACTTTTTCTCTAAATTCAGGTATGATTTAAAGTATTTAAAGAGTGCATTGTAACAGAAATCAGCATATTGTTGGTATAAGCCTGGGCCAATGTGTTCCCCAGATTTTTCTTACACTTTTTTATTGCAACCTTGCAAGTACCACCTACAGTGTTATCACCACAGCTCAACCATCATGAATATACAGCAGGTATTTTGGTTGAACTGAGTCCTTCAGAGGGATAATAATCTCTGGGTACAGGCATATGAAAATAATTTGTGTTTAAGAATATAAAATACAATTTAGTAATTTAGTGACCAGAGTACCACCATGAAGTGAATTATGCCAAGGGAAAGAAGGGTTCATTCTCAAATGACCTCATAATGGGAATTAGCATATTTTGAGGTATACTGAGCTGATAGAAGTACACATTCCTTTTACTTTGCCATCTTCTTTTCATGTTCCTCTAAACCATAGAAGTTAGCTCACCTCATGTATCAGTAGTAAATTTCAGTGTTTTCTTAAGTGATAGAAACTCCTCTGACAAAAGTTAGTGCACCAAGGTTGATTTACTCACTCAGCTCGGTTTCTCAGTTCCTTTCTTGGCAAAGACAAATATGTTTCTGAATGCAAAACTGCTGTTGTGCTTAACTATTGCTGCAAATGCATGACTAGAGTTTTAATTAAGAAGTTCTGAGGTATTGTGGAAGTAATCTAATTAGAAGACTCTAGGAACCTGTAGGTAACAGAAGCCCTCCAGGCAATGTTTCAAGTTTTTTCTCCTCTTCTCTTTAGTCAAGTGGAGTACTACAGTTCTTTTTCTGGTGTACATTTGCTGTTTTCGGCTATATAATGGCAACTGTGAACTTTACATCCCTAAATTGTTGTAACAACACTGTTTATATGTAAGCACACCTACATTGTTTTTGTTTTTATTAGGAAATAATAAATGCCACTTTTAATAATTGCAGTATTAAAATATTCCAATTCATGACCATACTTGTTTGTGTAACGAGTGTACAAGTCTTCTAGTATTTTAACAATTATTTCCAATCATGGAAATAGTTAAACTGACCAGAGAATAAAACTCAGAATCATGATTTTGCCATTGTAGGAAAATGTTATTGAACTCTTAATGTAGTCATAATATCAAGAGAGAGACTATGTTTAAATATTTTAGAAATTATTAGACATAATTTGATTATGATGTGAAATGACTAGCTTTATTTTATTTTATTTTATTTTATTTTATTTTTTTGCAGTACCAGGGATTGAACCCAAGACCTTGTGCTTGCCAGGCAGGCACTTATTCAACTGAGCTATATCCCCAGCCCTTGACTAGCTTTAATACTATATCAGTACACTTACTGGAAACTATTGTTTGTGTGTAGAAAAACAATAGAATCTTGAATAGAGAGCTGTTTTATAATTAATAAAGACTTTAGAAAATAAAATTTTTCTTCTTTCTAGGTTAAACCAAAAGATTAACAATACTGCATGTATTATGAATATGTAAACATCTCAAATATACACCTTAAAAAGCAAATAGTTCAATATAATTATTAAGGTAATTTGTTTTTAACAATACATCAATATTTTTGTCACAATACATGAGGATGATCAAAATATATGCTGAATTTTTGTATCAGTCAGGGTTTACTAGAGAAACAGATATAACACAAGATATACAAATGTATTTTGAGGGATATCTGTTAAAAACTTAAATATTCAGTGTAGTTTTAAATCTTAATTTGTAAGTGATTGCACTGTAAGTGTAATATTCGGGTTATAGCATTTCTTAGGCTGGCTCCTCAAATCTTTGCTCTTATTATAACATGGCTGTAACTTCACACCCAAAACCTTGTGTGATAGTGTTTAACACAGTGAGTTCACCGCTGTACTGAGTATGAACCTCCTTGTAGCAAGAGTAAGATGGTTGTATAGAAAATTTCTATAGCATACTGGAAAAGTAGCAGCTTTTGGAAACAGCAATATTAATTCAAATTCCATTTTAAATTTGAAGTTTTCTATGCATTGTCACATTTGAAAAAATGCAGAAAATAATATCATCTTAGTTTTATTGAGGAGGTAAGAAGCATAGACGTTCCTTATATGTAACTTCCTTTTGTGTTGTTGCATTAGCAGAAATAAAAAACATTCAGCATTATTGTTCTATTCCAGAAGTTATTTAAAGTGTGGTGCATGAAGATTTTATTTCACCCAGCTTATAATGGTTTCTCATCCTCTTATTAAATAAAAGAAAGAGTAATATAAACACTGTCAATCTTAAAGTAAAGCAAACCAAATTGCAGATGTAAAAAGGGAAACATTTTCTTGATGTACTGTGGTTTAAAGCTGCCTAGTCAGTATCATATGTGGATTTAGGAAACAATTCTTTGCAAAACTCAAAAGTAATCTTTTGGGAAAAAAAATCAGTGATAAGTTGTACACATAATTACTTGAGTTATCATTCATGTTAGATAGGAAACCATGTGGAAGAAATAGGGTAAACACTACTTCAGTATCTCAAATCCTAGAAGTAGCAGTGGAAGTGACAGCTCTGAGAGTTAATAAAACATCAGGGAATCTTTATCATGGATGTATTCTAGAAAAAATAGAACTGAATGCTACCATTGTGTCAAAATGCAATTTTCAAAGTTCTCAGCAAATCATATGTCAGAATTTTGTTTTCAAATGCTGGATAGGAGCATGCTATTCAGAACCCAGTTTTCTTATACAGTCCTTTCAACATATCTAGATAATCATTCTGAAAACAAGGGGTTTCAAATAAGCTCAATTATATAAGCATATTCTTTACCCTGAAGGATTAATTCTGATAAAAAATGACAGCACATTGGACCTTTGAAAATTTGCTTCCATGTGCCCTTGGGATGCCACGTAGCATACAGGTTTTCCCACACTGCATTGAGTGAAGAACTTCTTGATATGGTAAACCTTTGATATTTGTCCTTTTACAGATAAGGAAGAAGAATGAGTTCATTTGGGATATTAATTGAAGACATGTCAGCACAGAACATTTTCCTCACCGCCAAAAGAATGCTGTCTCCCATCCACCATCCCTAGTGCTTCTTTAGGCAGACACTAATTTGCTTTCTGCTCTATGGATTTTCCTGCCCTAGAAATTTCATGTACATGGAATCGTAATGTATGTGCTTTTTTATGCTAGGAGCTTTCACTTAGCATCATGGTGTCCTCAGTTCATCAGTGCTGTCATGTGTATCAATACTTAATTTCTTTTTATTGTTGAATACTTTGTTATATGGCTATATCACATTTTATTTAATATCTTGTTTAAATTTTTGTTTACTTATTTAAATTAGAACGTATGATACAAAATGTGATAGCCTTTGTTGTCATCCAATAGAACCATCCTATTAGACAGGAAGATAGATGGAAAGTTTTCTGTACTACCTATATACAGGTTTGGATGTCAATGATATTTCAGACCTGTTAAATTTGAAAATCATTCCTGATAAATCTTAGCAGAGTATTGGATACATATTATTCACTCACATGTAGTAGTTGTAAATGTATTCTATTAGTGTTAATAAATATAATAGTGAAAACTGTCTTACTTTTATTATATAATTTGGTTCCATAAGAACTTTGTGAAGTACCCAAAGAAAGATCCCCACATGTAGAAATCATAAGTGTGATCTTAATTTTATGGTGATTGATTGATTTGCTATAGAAAAGATGAACTGGGTCACTCAAGTAAGCTAATATTAGCTAATATTAGGATATTAGCTAGTTAAGCTAATATTCATGAAAATTATATTGGAAACTGCCATTTAGGAATGCATTTTTTTCTGTGAAATATTTACTTCTTTAGTTCTTAATTACAAAAATACTTCATAAGTTAATGTTTTCTACACCTTATTTAAAATCCCTTTTTGTTTTTTTTTTGCAAATGGCAAAAGGCAAATTTGATATTTGAAGGTGTTGCTGCAGTTGCAGAAATCCTGCTCAATAATGTTCCTAATGGATAAACAGACATGTTCTGTAGATATGTAAGTCCATAATAACGTTAGGCTAAAAAATCCATTCCCGCATATTTATGCTGCTTGTAAATAAAGAAAGAGAAATGCATAATTGGCTACACAGCAAGTATAAGCTCTTTAAAGCACTGGATGGATAAGTTATTGCATTTCTCAGTTGCACATTTAAAGAGTGATGGGAACGCTCTAAATCCCAGGAGAGTATCCCGGGGACTTAACAAGTGAGTTAGATGAGTGATTGGTAAGTTCTTGGCGTACTGGGAATCTGCAGCACCACTATTCTATTCTCTGTTGTCTGTAGAAATAGACTTTCACAAGAAATGACACTTGACAAATGATTTTAAAGGAAATTTTTTTTTCTGGAAAAAAAATGTTTTTTCTGGAAAGTTACATTAAGAGGTTGTATCCTGATATTCCTTCCTTTTCAAGGATAGATTTTTTGAAAAAAACAATAGCTTACCACTTAGGAACACATGCTATGCCTTCCAGAAGGTCAGATTGTCATGATTTGTCTAGCAATTCTTGGCAGTTCGAGGCCACATGCAGTTAGCTGGAGCAGACTTTCCAGGGCTAAAGATATTTTGTGCTGTGTTTGTTCCCTGGGACCATCATTCTGTCAGTAAAAACTGAAGGAAAAACCTAGAAATCTGTGTTTTGGGAGGCGAATGAGCTTACTGATAACTACAAGTGGGCAACTAATTTACAGTGTTTCTGGAGAGATGTTACCTGCCAAGGAACCTAACCACAGACTTTGAATTATGTTATGTACCTTTCTTCCTACTTCTATCTAAAATTTTACATGCATGGCAGCTGCCACACCCTGAGTTTTCTGGTCTCTCCCTTTGACACAGAGCTTTAATGTTATCAAAATGGCCCCAGATGTGAATTCAATTCAGCTGCACTTTCAGTGCGCAGTGTTGTACGCAGAGCAGTGAACCAAAGCTCAGGCTGGCTACCGAGTTCCCCTTGCCTGTCCTCAGCCTGTACAGAAGGGGATATGTCACATCAACCATGTTCAGAAGGTGACGTCTCATATATTTGGGGCTTTGGCTTCTTCCTCCATGCACTTTTTATTATTACTAAATGTTTGCAGTACATAACGTTTGCACTCCTGTTGTGGAGCTGGTGCAGGCAGAGTGCGTCTTAATTGCTTGTGTCCCTTACCCTTGTTGCCCTCCCCTTCACTGCATCACTTGGGCCCCTTTCCCCTCGCAAAAGCTCCATCTCCTTATTTCTCATTACCTGCCTTTTGATTGGCTCTTTATTATATTTTGGGTTTCCTCACCTAAGAGAAACTAAGCAATATTTAGGGCTGTGTTTTGTATTTATTTCACTTAACATTATGGTCTGACAATGTATCCATCCTCTTACAAATGCCTAAAGATTATCCTTCTTCATGGCAGAGTAGTGCATATGAATATTATCCTTCTTTATCAACTTATTTGTTGATAGACATATAAGCCACTTCTGAGATTTAGTCATTATGAATTGTGCTGCTACAAACATGAATATAAATCTTTGGGGATGATACTTAAAAGAGGAATAGCTGGGTTGAATGAAATTTCAAAGTTTAGCTTCTTGAGGATTCTTTATACTGATTTTCATAATGGTTCCTACCAAAAATGTAAAAGTTCCTTTTCCTCCACAACCCTGATGACCTTTGTCGTTACTTGATTTCTTGGTGATGGCCATTCTTTTTGGAATAAGATTGAATCTCAGTGTTGTTTTTATTTGCATTTCTCTAGTGACCCATTATGATGTTGAATTTTCTTTTCATTTTTTTTTTTCCGTTTATACTTCTCTGAGAAGTGTCTATTCATTTAAGTTGCCTACTTTTTTGATTGGGTCTTTTATTTTGGGGGATCTACTTATTTTTGAGCTCTTTATGTATACTAGACTTCAGTTCTCTGCTTGGTTGCTGCCAATTCCCCCCCCCCCTTGCTTTGTGTGTTGTTGCTTAATCATATGATGGTTTCCTTTGCTGTGAAAAAGCTTTTTAATTTGACCTGATTCCATTTGGTGATTCTTCATGTTATTTCTTGTGCTAGTGGGATTCCATTCAGAAAGTTTTGCCAGTTTGTGCAGTATTGCTTTTGATATTCTGAGTCACTTCTGGTTTCATATGAAGTTTAGAATTGTCTTATTTAGTTCTGTGATGTTGCTACTGGTATTTTGACTAGAGGTGCATTAGATATATATGGTCTCAAGGTGGACACATATCTAAAAAATCTCATGTAACTCCACCAAAGACTCCTAGAATTAGTAATTAAATTCAGCAGTGTACAGGACACAAGGCCAACACTCAGAAATCAATAGCATTCCTGTACCCAAATAAGAAACTCACTGAGAGAGAAATTAGGGAAGCCACACCTTTCACAATAGTATCAAGAAAAATGAAATACTTAGGAATCAGTCTAACAAAAAAAGTGAAAGACCTGTGCACTGAAAACTACAGCATTCTGAAAAAGGAGATCAAAGAGGATATCAAAAAATGGAAAGATATACCTGGTTCTTGGATAGACAGAATCAATAATGTGCAAATGGTCATACTTTCAAAAGTATTATATAGTGTCAGTGCAATTCTAAGTAAAATACCAACAGCATACCTCTATTGATTTTTATGTGTTGATTTTATATCCTGCTGCACAGTAAATTTGGTTGTCAATTCTAGTAGTCTTTTGTTGGTATTTTTGTGCCATCTATGTAGAGTATTTGGTATTTGTCTATTTTGTTTACTCTTTTGAAGAACCAGCTCTTTGACTCAATGACTTTTTGCATTGTTTTAGTCTCAATTTCATTAATTTCTTCTCTGATATTTATAATTTCCTTCCTTGTATGCACTTTGGGTTTGGATTAATCCTCTTTTTTGTAGGAACCTGAGGTGCATCATTAGCTTATTTATTTGGGCTTGCTCTGTTTTTCTGATGTGGGTGTTCCCAGCTTTACAATTCTCGTAGAAGTTTATTCTTTAAATCCCATAAGCTGTGGTTATTATAGTGGCAGTATTTGATTCTAAGAAGTAATCCCTTCTCTGACCCACTGATTATTCAAAAGTTTATTATTTAATTTCAGTATACATAATTTCTGTGGTTTATTTTGCCCTTGATTTGTAGTTTCATTGTACTGTGACACAACAATATGCATGGGATAATCGCTATTCTTTTGCATTTACTTAAGCATGCTTTAATGGCTGTTATGTGGTCTATTTTGGAGAAATTTCCATTGCTGTTGAGATGAATGTGTAACCAGTGGTTGTTGGGTAGAACGCTGTAAATATCTTTTAAATCTATTTGTTTGAATGTTTGGTTGAACTCTGATATTTTTTGTTGTTATGTTTACCCTCTTGATCTGTTTGTGGCAGTCAGGCATCGTGCTGACCCACTATAATTTTTGATGTTTATCTTTAGGTCCAGCAGTGTTTGTCTATGAAGTTTGTTGTCTCAGTGTTTGGTGCCTAGACATTAATTTTTTTAATTTTAATTTTATTTACTATACATTTATAAATGCCATTTCTTCCTATTGAATTGTTCTCTTAACTAATATGCAGTTTAACTTTTTCTGATCAGTTTTGGCTTGAAGTTCTTTTTTTCTGGTAATAAGATAGCTACTTTTCCTTGTTTTGGGGTTTTGGTTGAATTGGTTATTGTTTTAGATACTTTGATTTTTATCCTATGAATTTCCTTTTGTATTAAACGTATTTCTTGTGTATAGCACACTGCTGTATTCATTTCATGGTCCCTTTTGCTAATCTGTGTCTTTTGCTTGTGAAATTGAGACCACTCACATTGAGAGTTGTTCCTGATTGATATTGACCTATTACTATCATTGCATTATTTTCCTGTTTCTGATTTCCTTTTTATTTTTTCACCTACTAAACATGGGTTTGTGATATGCCATGGATGCTCCAGAGGGTCCTCTATTCTATCTGTACATGTCAGACGGTGGCAACTGTCCAAGTTCACGTGTGTCCTTGCTCATGTTGATAGATGGGAAAGCAATCAGACTGTTAGTCTATGCCAGATGCAGATAAAGGAATAGGGGTTCAAGCAGACTGCTGGACTTGATGCCAGCATTTACAGATCCAGCTACCTCTGAAACCTGCATGGGGCCCAATGTGCTTCCTAGTATGTGGAGTTTAACCTTCTCTGAGGGTGTATGTCTAGCCTACGTTCTCTCCTCGCTAGTCTCTTTTGACTCCCTCATTCAGTAACTGTGGGAGGGTAACCCTGAAGTAAAGTTGTTTTGTAGTTGTTCTATGGCTCAGTCTTGAGCAAATAACCCCTCCCCCATGGCTCCCGATTGAATCTTCTCCAATATGCCACACATTGCACTGCATTTCCTCTCTATTTTAAAACTGTACTAAATGCAACTCTATCCTGCTATGAAGGAGTGGGTTTTAAAATAGAACATGGTTTTTGTAGTTTTCAACAGCCACATGGTTTTCTTGGGGTAGGCTCCTGGCCTGATCTGTTATTTCTCCCTGGAACTGTAGACTCTCAGAGTTTAGCTTCTCTCCCTAGGCATTGACCTCATTCACAATCAGGTCAGTCAGCCGGTGAGTGCCTCTATTGTTCTGAGCAAGGGGAAGCAAAATGCAGGGTGTGCTCAGAGTTGGTTGGCAGTCATGTGTAGGGCAGAGAATCTATGAGCACAGAGGTGACCAGAGCAACGTGACTCTCCTTGCAGTGTGTGGCTCTTTCGGCACCTGTGTATACCATGAACTTTTTATATTCATTTTATTAATTCTTGGTTAATATATAATTTAAAAATATTTTTCTTTGTGAATTTTTTCATGTTATAGATTATGAGCATTACTTAATTTCCAAGCAGTTCACAGTATTCAAAGGTATCTTTTATTAATAACACTTTCTAGCTTACTTCCACTGAAGTCATAGAATGTACTCAGAATTCAATCTGTTTAATTTTATTGTCTTATAATTCACATTAAGATTAATTTTGGAAAGGTTTCATGTGCAATTAAGGTTATATATTGTGACGTTTATATGTTTATATATATATATATATATATATATATATATATATATATATACCAGGTCAATGTTTTTATTAAAGCATTTGTGTCTCTACTAATTTTATTTTCTTTCTGTTCTTAGAAAAATTATTGAGTTAGACATGTTAAAAATTATTCAGTATGGTTTTAGAACTATTTATTTCTCTTTTTAATCTTGTCAATGTTTATATATTTTAAAACCGTACTAATGATTGCATGTATGTTTCACATTGTTATATCTTCTAGTAGACTAATCCATTAATTTTCCATTTTACTACTTGTCTATCATTGTATCTAATTAGTAGTCATAACTACACTTAATTTTTATCTTTAATGACATTAGGTTTTAATTATAGAATTTTTGAAAATTTTATATAAAACGTTTCATTATATTTTGCAGTATTTTTCCTTATTAATTTTGATTCCATCTCTTTTCCTAACATTCTTAATTCATTTTTACATTTCATATGCAATATTTTGTGTATTTGATGTTCTCAGTGTGACTTTTATCATTTTATGTTTAGGTTGCTCATGGAAATTTCATTTTTAAATTGTTAATTTTCTCACATTGACTTCACTTTTTACTAAGATTTCAAGGTGAAAATTCTAAAATATTTCAATTCAGAATTTTTTCCTGTGAATTGTGTTTACTACATTTTTTAGAGGCAGAGCAATTTACACATTTGTAGATACGTATTAGTCTTTGAATTTTTCATCTTCTCTTTTAAAATATGTGTTCAAAATTATTTATGGGGCAGGAAATGTACTTAAGACTATTTACAGCAATACTTAGAACATTCTATGAGAGCTTATTCCATACTGTCAGTTGTGGTTGCTTTCATTTATGATAATAATATGTATTCCTTAAGGACTCTTGCCCATACTTTTTACTCTTTTATCTTATTCATTTATTTTATATAGCTTTAGATATTTATTTAATCTTAGCTCTACCTCTTCTAGTTCTGCGATCTTGAATAATTTATTTTATCAATCTTTGTATTTTTTCTTTTTTGTTTTTGCAGTACTGGGTGGGGATTGAACTCAGGAACTTGTGCTTGCTTGGCAGATGCTTATTCCACTGAGCTATATCGCCAGCCCTAATCAATCTTTGAATATGACTCAGTTTCTAACTTTGAAATATGGCTATAATTGTTTCATAATAAGTGAAAATTTTATCACCAACAGTAACATAATAAAAATTAATTGATGTAGTATGTAAGTACAAAAATCTCATTTGATAGTGTTCTAAATTGTTAGTTTTTTGGCAGAAATATTTTTTATTGATTGAGGATGTGGTGTGCATATGTTACCATGTGGAGCATTTGGATAACTCTTTCTATCTTAGAAAACAGCTGCTATTGTAAATGTCGACTTCAGTAAAACATTTACTAAAACTTAGGGTCAGACTTTTTCAGTACTTCTCTCTCAACACTGTCTTCTAATTGGCCTTCCACAAGCAGCTACTATTATCTTATTATAAATAATTTTGAATATTAACAACTATGTATAATCTGAGAATGATTCCTGCTGCACTTATAAATTTTTCATTTTTCATTATATTTATGCACACTATTTTAAATTATAATTAAAAGTATAGCCAGGCGTGGTGGCACACATCTAAAATCCCAGCACTAGAGGGGCTGAGGCAGGAGGGTCATTGCAAGTTTGAGGCCAACGTGGTTTACAAAGTGAGTTCAAAACCAGTTTGAACTGCATAGTGAGACCCTGTCTCAAAAAGACCAACAGAAAAAAGTATGTTTAGTTCTTTAACTGTTCTATTGAAATTAAATTTGATCGCTTCTTTCTTTTCAGGAAATTACAATTTCTGCTTATCTATAGTATTTCATAATATATTCTTCATTATCATAACAGAATTATGGAACAGAGACAAGAAATTATATCTCTTTAGTTTCTCATGATAATGTTTCAAATTAAGATCCCTATTAGAATTGATATTCAGTGCTATAATTAGAAATAGGAAAGAACAGATGGCATACTATTTAAAATTCTGCTTTACAAAGGAAACTACATGTGGTAAAAGATTCTAATCGCAACATTTTAACACATTTAGATATTAAAATCTATTGCATTTTACAATGTTGTTAATAATTTCTTCAAGAAGAATAAGGTTAAACGGAGAGGGTGTAAAACACTCTGGATGATTTTTTTCCAGGCATGATACACAAAAATAACCCGCTGGAAAGGAGGGCTTTAGCTAAGGTGTTATTAAATCCCTCGAGATAAAAATGTGCATGAAGATGATTTCTTAAAAAATTTAAAAGACACAGTCACATAAAGAAAAAAAATCAACGTGTCATGAAAATGTATAGTATAGTTGAACCTAATTTGGTTTATCATATATTCAGGTTAACTACAGTTTAGTAACATTCACATTTACCTAATTGATACAGTAACCCTCAATATTAGCTGTCACTACCTTCATTTTGAGCATGAGAGAAAAGAAACCTTACATAATGTTAAGTAGTTTTCCCAAGATTGTGCAGCAAGCACTTAGAGCCATAAAAAGAAGGTACTTCAAATCAATGAAAGGTTATCATTGTATCTGCAGTTTGTACTGTATCTGAAGACGACCAAGCTCTTCTTGGTCAATATCATAAGAGTGGTGAATTGTTGGTCACTGGTGATGATTGAACATTATACTGGTATAAATTCAATATATGGACTTTTTCAATAAATAATTATGAAGAGCTTCTATGGCATAGAAAATGCCTTAATTGTTGGAAATACAGCAGTAAACAAGATGGGCAGAAATGAGCTTTCATACTCAGAGATCTGGGACAGTGACTACTAGACGGTGGTATTGTTAGTAGCAGGTGAGCTTCTCAACAGAAAACAATCATGACATTTTTTCATTGCACTTCATCTCAAAAAGTGTGCTGGAAAGTTTTGCTATTGTGTACAACATAATGTTCTATAACTATTCCAATTATAAAATCAACACGTGCATTGAAGATATGCTGGAAAAGAAAGGTGACCAATAATACAGCACCGTAAATTTTTGATCTCACATTTTATCCTCCAAATTAAGATAATATGAGAATGTGTTTTGCTGTCTTTTTAAATTTTTACATTACGTTTTGAATATTGAAAAATTTACAATATACAGCAGGACAAAGAAAAGAATTATCAGTTGTCACATGACCATATGAATGTGACTAATATTAATAGTTTGCTATTTTTTTGCTAACATTTGTATACCTATGATTATAGGTAATATTTTAAAATTTTCTATGTGTAAGTTATGGTCTTTAGTTTTTTCATCTGAGTTTGCATTATAAGGATCTGGTTTTCCATGTTCCTAATTGAGGTTAATAAAATTTATAAAGCCACGAGATTTGTTCACATACATGTGTGTAGTTGTGAATTTCTAAGTGATAGGTATACTGAACTGGCACACATTAGACTAATGGATGTACTAGTTTTCACTGGATGGGTTATACAGTTTGATGAACTTTGCAGACTTTTTTTAAAATTTCCAAAATTGGTGCCTGAGACATTTGTAGCCCTGTACCCTGCAAATATTGAGCTATAAAGTCTTTTTAAAATTTTACAAACCAGGCATGGTAGGTCATGGTAATCTAAGCACTCAGAGGAGCTGAGGAAGGAAGATGGCAAGTTTGAGCCCAGACTGGGCAAGTTAGTGAGACTTTGTCTCAGAATAAACCATAAAGGGTTAGATGTAGCTCAGTGCAAAGGCCCTTGGTTCAATCTCTAGTAAACGCCCCCTCTAAACATCATAATATTTTAGGCAAATGGCATCTCATTCTTACACTGACTTTTATTTATTTGTAGTCTGGTAAGGCTACTCCACAAATTTTAAACAGCCGTTAGAATTCTTTTCTAGAACAATTCTTTGTATCATCTTCAGGCCCAGGACTCTGCTAGGAGGATTCTTTCACAATACAAAATAACTGCCTTGGGCCTAGGGCTTCAGGGAATGGCAGCAGAGGGAAGTCAATGCCCATTCTTACCTAGAATTGGGGTGAAGGCAACATGGACTCGGTGTTGGTTTACATTGTCAGTCTCTACTTGTGTGACTTTGGCTCAGTGCCTCAGTTTTCTCACAGGACATTCTAATTATTGTACATTATGGATTGCATAATGGCAATTTGGTTAGCTGTGGGCTGCATATATGATGGTAGTTTCCTAAGCTAATACAGCCTAGTGGCATTGTAGCTATCTTAGTTTGTGTTAGTATATTCAGTATATCTACAGAAAGATGAATCACTTGATGACCTTTCTCTTCAGAATTTATCACCATTGTTAAGCAATATATGAATAATTTTCAGCTCTATAATTTCTATATCATCCCTATTTATGATTTATTTTTGTTCATACTGTATTTTCTGATGTATCATTCTTTGGGTTTCCTTTTGGTTTTTGGTTCATGCTGCTTTCTGGATTTTTGAGCATCTTTATAGATGATTACTTAGTGAGTTAGTCAGTTTATTTCTGATATATCACAGCATGTCACAGACTGGTAATTACAATTAATACAAGTTTATTTGACTCATAGTTCTGGAGACTGGCAAGTCTGAAATCAAGGAGCCATATCTAATAAAGGTTTTCTTGCTACAACAGCATGAGCGAAGTCATCACACGGGTGAGAGTGCTCAAGAAAGGGCCAAACACAGTTTTATAAGCCCGACTCATGATACTGAACACATGCCAGTTTAAAGGCAATCCATTCATGTGTGCATAACTCTCCTCACTTAATCAACTTTTAAGAGTTTCTGCCTCTTAAAGCTGCTGCACTGGGTACTAAGGTTCCAAAACTTGAGGTTGGAAGACATTCAAATAGTAATGAGAGATTAAATATTGTTTTGAGAAAAAAATGGTAGTACATGTGAAAAATCTTAGAGTCATACCTGACTGGTACATAGTTAGTCCTCAGTAATTATCAGTTTGTGTTTATCAGCTCTGTTTTAGGCTTAGAATTCAGTAGTATAAAAACTGTCATCATAATCTCTGGGAAAGACTTCCTAATCATGTACAATTTCTAAATGACCAGCAGGTCATCATCATTAAGTTCAAGTAAATCTTAATGCTTTCACTGATGCATATAAGATTAATCAGCATTATATTAAACCTATGATAGAAGTAGGTAAAAAATTGTTCTCATGTTGGTGAGATAAAACTATCCATTTTACAATGTCTTGAAAAGGGAAATGTAATCTTGGTGTGGTGATGCACACCTGTAATTCCAGCTACTCAGGAGGCTGAGGCAGAAGGAGCTCAAGAGTTAGGCCAACTAGGCAATTTAATAAAAAATCTGGGCAGTTTAACAAAACTGTGTTACACACACACACACACACACACACACACACACACAGAAGCCTTTTTAAAAAAGGAAGGTGATCTAATACAAAATTAGATGATCAAAAACTAAATTCAAGAAATATTTTAAAAAATCATTTTGGATACTTATTTAGCATATTTGACAAAAATACTAAACAAAATACAACAAAGACAACACTTACAAAAATTTAAATTATCACCTTAACAATGTTAATATATTTAAACTTCATAAAAAGTTTATTAAAATTTGAAAATATTAGGAAAGGGTAAAGTAGATTCCATGTAAAACTTTCAACTGAGGAATACTTTCTATCATTTTAAGTTATTAAGAAATCTACATTTAGGAATATTAAAAGTTTTTTAACACTGCAAAGCAATTAGCACAAATGTATCATAGAGTATCATTGTATGAAAAATTTCAAACAAATAAGCAATGAAACATTTGTGATCTGTCAATTCTCGAAGGAACCCTTTTATTTCTCCAGTACTAGATATTGAACCCAGGGCTTTGCACATGTTGAGCAAACACTCTGCTATTGATCTGAACCCTAGCTGTCAAAAGCAAAATGCAAAACTGAAACACATTATTTTGTATATATAGTATGAAATAGTAATAACAACAGCAAAAGAATCACTTATGTAGGGGGAAGGGGAAAGAAAATTAAAGTCTAGATGTTGGGCTCTGCCCAGAGGATATCTTAAACTTCACAAAAACTCTTTGCGGTAGAGATCTTTGCCTCTGATCGGTAAGGAGATTAGAAGTAAGGAAGCTTCAATAGCTTGCCCAGATCGATAGTTTGGTAATAATAATAATAGCTCATTGTCCTTCTTTAGAAACATATGGAGATAAATTTAACCTAAGAATCTTACTAGAGGAACAAAAAGTGTTATTTTTATTTCTTAAACTGTGCAAATTTATTTTCACCTAAAATACAAAAATTCATATAAATTATCATAATATCATTTATAAACTGGAAAAGAAAAACAAATAGAAATCATCCACAGGATATACTTTTCATGACTTGTTTCACATTGTTAATGGTCATTAAGATGGAAACATTTTAAAATGTTTGACTTACAGTTAGGTGTGAGAGAATAGATTTTATTTCTGTGACTTCTTCCAGCTTTTAAAAAATAATAAACATACAAAAAGATTCTAAGATTAAAATCTGTGTTGTTTACTCTTCTTTGCTCTATTTTATAAATTTTTCTGATACACATTTGTTTCTTGTATCTGTAACTCTAAATGTCAATTTAAAAAGGAAAAAAAAAAAAAAGAATAGCCTGAATCCGTTGAGTTAAAAAAAAAAACAAAACACTGTTGCTATTAATTCTTTTTCATTTCATTTTACCAAGGCACAACACTCCCTTTTCCAACTTGAAATTGATCGACAACCGCCTCAGTTTTTTCCATATTCTCTGCCAGCTGGCATAATGGGAACACAGATCTTATATTCACAGAGGGGCATTGGGGGCAAGGGGTGATAGGTGTTGCTTTATACCACAGAATGCACCATTCCTTGAATTTTTTTTATGTTATTTTATGAAAAAAAGTAAAACAAAATTTCATAACACAATAATAGGAAACTAACAATAGTTAATACATTACATGTTGTTATCTTTAAAGTAGTTGTTCAGGATACAAGATATGGGCATAAAAATTTCTCCAATTCATATTAGCACAAACCTTCCTTTTTAATGAACCAAGAGACACTAATAGTGTAACTGACTCCCATTTTTTCCCTTTTCCTTAATGTCTTTTCCCCTTTCAACAGTCCTATTTCCTTTTGAACAATTTCTTCTCATGTCACAATATCTATTGTACATTTTAGAATTTATTTACTCTTTCAGTTTCCCACAAATAGTGAAAAGCTTGACAAGTCAGAGTCCTTTGATAAATGCACAATTTCAATTTTATAGCTTTCCCAGGTAGCAGGTAAAAATGCTATAATAGTAATATGAGTCTCAATTTTACTTTCAATCACACGTATAATTATTGGAAACATAATAACTTAATCTTTATTCTTTAAATGATTCTGAAGTTCCCTGAGTTGTTTCCCAGAAACTCGTGGAGAAATAGAGAATAAAAGATTCTGGGAGAGAACACCAGGCACTAGTAGTAAGCTTCTCTTTTCTGGTTCCTAAATAATGTTGCCTCATCCTTTGTATTCCATACTCGTTAAAGTAGCTAGTGAAAAATGAAAATGTAATTAGCAACTCTTTCTAGATGATTCCACAATTTATTATTATCTTCTACAATTTTACTAATTTATCCAGAGGGAATCTGTAATTGGTTTTTCAAGAGAGTTTTCATCTCCAGTGATGCTATATTGACAGTTATCACCTTTTATGGTTGCTGTTCTATGCTAATACTGTATTCACCTTCAACAATAGATACATGTTTATAGAATCACCCAAGGTCCTAGAATTTTGTCTTGTCCTGTTTTAACACTGTGTCTCACTAAGTTGGCTGTGCTGGGCTGGAAATGCATAGCAATCCTCCCACCTTAGCTGCCCTTTCCAAAACCCAGCCTAGCCTAATAACTGAGATTAGAGGCCTGTGGCACCACTGCTTCTGGATGATCACCGATTTCTAAGTTTATTACACAAAGCTGATATTTGTGGCTAAGAAAAGGACAAACATTGACAGAAAGCCGAACTTTAAATGTATCTCTCATAACAAAAAATCAAGTTTATAATCACAATATTTATGAAATATGTGAGAGTAAGAATTCAAAGAAAAAGAGTGTCTTTGAAGAACAGATTAAAAATAGTATCTTAACACTGTTTAAAAACTTGTCACTAAAATGACAGCTTATCACCAAAAAAGTGACTACTTGTACATATTTTTGATAGTGCTATCATTTTTCAAAAATATGCAAAGACTAGTACTTAAGAAGCTAGAAAGTTTAAATGATTGTATGTAAACCACAATTTTAAAGAAACTTCACTTTAAATGTCTTTGCTGGAATATGTGCTACCTCACTGGGTAATTCTCTCCGAGTGCAAATTGCTGGTTTACTTGGTAAAGGAAGCACTGATGGTATTCATGGACCTTAACAGCAATTCTTTTTTACTCCAGTGAATATGATGTTATCATGTTAACTTTCTATTGCTGTGCAACAAATTAAAAAAAAAACCATAGTGATTTAAGTTAGCAAACATTTATTATATTACAGTTTCTGAGGTCAGGGATCTGGACACAAGTTAGCTTAGAACTATGCTCCAGAGTCTTACAAGCTGAAGTCCAGTTCTCAGCCAGACTGATCTAACATGACGCTCAACCAGAGAAGGGTCCATTTCCAAGCTCACATGTTTGTTGATAGTGTTCAGTTCTACGGGAGCTGTTTGCTTGAGGGCCTCAGATTCTTGTTGGCTGTGAGGCACAGGCCAGTTAGTCCTTGCAGCTCATGAGATTCTGTAGCCTCTATGTATCTGAGCTTATTTCATCAAAGCCAGGGTGAGAGTGATGCAAAAAAGTCTGCCAGTAGCACAGTGGTTATCGACACGTGTACTGCAGTCATAGATCCAACATCCCTGAGAAGTTGCCCTGGCTGTGAGCAGGTCACAGATCCTGCTATGATGGACTTAAACATAGGGTACGTATCAGGAGGTAGAATAATTTGAGACCATTTTAGAGTTTTTATGAGATGGTTTTTAATAAAAGAAATATCTTGGAGATAATAAGCAACTTGTACATATGAGTGAATTCATGAATAATATTATTTTTTAATTTTTGTGGTATCAATGGGAAATATGGTATTTTAATAAATAATAGTATATTATAGGACTGGTGTTTTTAAAATATAAGACTTTTAACTTTCATATATATATCATGAATAAGAAAAGTGAATCTTAGGAGAAAAATATTTGACCAAGTTAAAAAAAATACTGCTTTATCCAATCTAAGACACATTAATTGTAGATGCACCCTCATTTTATCTACCGTTTGAAGATAAGCTAGTTCTATTGTGGCATAGCATGTCTTCTGTCTTGGTATCATACACCATTCAGAGTGAGCCTTCTGGAGCATGCTGTTTTCACAGAGGCTGTGATCCCCTGTATCTCTGAAACACTGTAACTCCAGCGAGTCAACAGGCAACATTTCCTCCGTAATCCATAAAATATAGTAGGGCTTTTTATTCTGAAATGTAAAGCTAATTTTGCAACTATGTAGATCTGGACTTCCCCCCTTCTCTAAGATTACTGTGAAATGTGCTAAATCGCTTCTAACCTCACCTCTCCCTCAAAACCATTTCTTCTACCATTGTATTCAAGTTTGCTCTTCAAACAGTTAACACCTATCCTACAAATTTTGACTAAAGAACTTTGCTTGCTAGCTTGTGTACAGGTACTAACAGCATGGTTCTGACTGACCAGCAGCCTTGCTGTATGTCTCTGTGTTCAGGGATTGTAATGTGAAGAAGAAAAACGTGCATCAAGTAATCTAAGAAGTGTTCTAAGTCTGAGACCTACAGTTTAAACTCAGAGCCATAATATTTCAAAGCCCCGTTATCTTCTTCTATGTCTTATTAACTCTATGGGATAGCAACCTTAATGGTTGATACATTGTGTTAACTTGAGAAGTTTAGAAATTTAACTAAGTGACTCAGCAGGGGGCCAGGGTCCTCACAGTATAAACATCCTGAGCCTGTGCCAGAGGAGCACATGGAGGTGGTGTGAGTGCTGTGCCCGCCCAGGGGTGTGTAGCCTGCTTACAATATAAGGGAGGAAAAGAGGCTTCTTCTCCACTTCTTTTGCTCTTGCTGCTTTTGCTGTCTTCTGCCACTTTGAGCTGTTGCCCCTCACCATGGCACTCTGCCTTGGAGTCAGCTGATTCTGGATTTACACCTCTACAAATAGAGCTAAATAAACCTTTCCTGCCTTAAGTTTGGGTGTTGGGTATTTTGTCCCAGCAAGAAGAGAAAAGTAACTAAGACACAATCTATATAATCAAAGGCACTAGTGTTATGGTTGATACATTGTGTCAACTTGGGGAGTCTAGAGGTTTGGCTGAGTGACTCAGGAGGAGGCCAAGGTGCTTACTTTATACACATCTTGAGCCTGTGGAAGAGGAGGGCATGGAGATTGAGTGAGAGATACATACCCCCTGAGTGGGGGTAGCCTGTTTACAAGGTAAGGGAGAGAAAGAGGCTGCTTGCAGCTATTCCTCCCTTTTGCTTTGGTTGTTTTTGCTGTGTTCTGCTGCCATGAACATTTGCCCTCTGCCATGTGCCACTATGCCTCTGAACCAGCAAAGTATGGACTGAAACCTCCACAAACTGTCAGCTGAATAAACCTTTCCCTTCTTCATTTTGGGTGTTGGGTATTTTGTCTCAGCAACGAGAGAAAAGTAACCAAGACAGCTAGATTTCAGTGTGAGACTTTTTTGCATAAGTTTATATAATTTGTCCTCTGTGACTATAAAATCCATTATAAATCTGATGCTTCTTACATCTTACAAAAAATCAAAGTAAAATGTTTTTCTACAATACAAATTTGAAGTTATTCTTGCAGCTTATATTTTGGGGATTATAAAAGTATACTGAATTCAAGACTTCATTATTACCAAAAGTAATTTTGCTTTCAGATTTTAGCCCGTGTTGGCTGGAACACTCCCCCCGCCATACAAAACTAACAAATGCAAAACCTATTTGTAAAACAATTAGTTCAGATGTTAAAGTTATGTGTCTTTAGGACTTTGGATAAATACAAGCTCCATTCTCAGTGAATATTCTAAAGTGAAATTAGGAAAATTGGAAATAGTTATGAATTCTAGATCAATACAGACTGGTACAAACACTACGGAAGTCAGTATGGAGATTCCTCAAAAGGCTAGGATTAGAGGTCCTATTTGACACCACTATTCCCCTTCTGGGTAGCTCCCTGGAAGAATTAAAAACATGATAACACAGCAGAATATGTGCATCCATGTTTATAGTAGTGCAATTTGTCATAGCTAAATCTTGGAAACAGCTCAAATGTCCATCCACTGAGGAATGGAGAAAAAAGATGTGTTTTTTTTTTTTTACATAATAGAATACTACTCCATTGTAGTGCTGAGTATCAAGAATAAACTTGAGACTTTTATAGGTAAATGTATGCAACTTGATACTACTCATATGTGAAATAAGTCAGACTCACACTTTATACATTGTATTGTCTCCCTGGTGTGAGAAATTGAAAGAGTAATATCTTAAATGTACAATAGATATTGTGAAATGGGAGTTGTTCCAGAGGAAAAAGGAACTAGGATGAGGGAAAGGGGAAGGAAGGAAGGGAAGGAAGGGAAAAGGAAAAAATGCATTAGTTATACTAGTAGTGTCACTAAGTTCATTGCAAAGAAAGGTCTGTGCTAGTATCATCTGGAGAAATTTTTGTGCTCATATCTTGTACTCTAAATAACTATTTTAAAGATATCAATACATAATGTTTTAACTATTTTTAGCCTCCCATTATTTTGTTATGAAATTTTGTTTTACTCTTTGCCCATAAAATAAAGAAAAAGGACCTAGGTGTTTATAATTGGTCACAATAACAAAATTAAGTTTATAGGACTTTTTTTAAAGAATGAAAACTGGCTATTTTTATCAACTATTTTTTGATTATGGTAACTGAAATTGATTCTGACAAGTAGAAATTTAAGTTTTTTGAAAGTTTTTAATTCAGTTTAGATAATTGATGAGAAGGCATAGTAAAGAACTGACCTTAGAAAATGGTAGGAGTTAGATTTGAAATTTAAGTTTCAAGCTTTTTGAAGAGTTTATTTGTTTGTTTGTTTATTTATTTATTTGGTCTTTTTGAGACAGCTTCTCACTATGCAGTTCATCTGGCCTTGAGCTCACTTTGTAGCCCAGGCTGGCCTGAAATTCTTAGCAATCCTGCCTCAGCCTCCTGAGTGCTGGAATTACAGGTATGCACCACCATGCCCTTCTTTTTCCAAGAGTTTTATATATAAGTTTTATTATTTTAATTTTTCTGCCCTTGAAGAGAGTTCCCCAAATTGCTTATGCCATGGTTTCATATAAGTTGGATGTTCCTTGATTCTAGGTAGCACATCAGTTCCAGCTGTGGGAGCATCATTTAATATTGAAACTGCAATGAACAGTCACTGGTGCTCCCTTTGCATTACTGTGCTTAAGGATTGTATCTCTAGAAGAGAATCCAATAGGCCTTGCTTATTGAAGTCATGAGCAAACACTTTGGCCAGAAGTTAAACAGCCATAAGAGGGCTACATGAAGTCAAGGGAACATTTCTCCACTCCCACCTTTCGTCTTAAACATATAGGTTCATTAATGTACCTTAATGCAGCCATACCATATAAAAACAAAACTGTCATCCTGCTCACAAAAAGAAATTTCCAAGTTTCATAGGTGATGTTCATTCCTCCTTGACTGTTGTCATGACCTTGTTCTGGCATACTGACTAAATACCAACATGCTGGTAAATGGGAAAGTTGACAAGATATAGTAACAAGATTAAAATTCAATATGAATGTGGAATAACATGAGTTCCATAAGGTCATCATTGTCTTTTGTTTGGGGAAAATCTTTTCAGAGTCACCCACATGTCTATTCCTCTTTCTGTCCTTATGCTAAAGTATATGAGGTGGAAGGAACATGCTTGCTTCTTTCTTGGGAAAAGGGCGATAGCAGTTTGGCCTGACACTGCTGTGAAATGAATATAGTGTTTCCCGTGTATCTCCTGAGAGAAGTTTCTGGTCCTTGTGGGTGTTTCTCGGCCTGGAGTTGGTAAAAGGTGACCATACTTCTCTTAGTGCATTACTAGCATGTCAGTATGTACTGGCTAAATGGTCTCATCTAAGCCTCTGCTAACTACAGACATTGAAGTGCTGTGTGTCCTCTATTTATTGATACCTCAACTCCAGCTTCCACTAAGGACCCACTTCATGCTACCCTGATGCAGGCTTACTGGCTCTTTAAATAGCTTCCCAACTCTTCAGGCACCAAACCCAGCCAGGACACCTGCGGTCCAGTGCCGGGTGCCCTGGACTTGTTCACAGTGGGTTACTTAGTGTATGGCTGTGGGCATATTATTAATTTGTAACACAGTAAGTGATAACCTTGTTCCTGCCCTCAATTTATCTCATGTCCTTCCCTACTCTATGACCCAACCCGAAGAAAAAGAAATCAGGAGGTGTTTGCATAGTCCTTTTTTTCCCCCTACCAGCACTCTTATTTGAAAAAAGCAGACTTCTTTATATCACATTAATATTATCTCCTTCCAAGCTCCAGTAGATCTCCAGTTGAAAATGGAGATATTCTAATTGATTACTCTAAACTATGGGAGAACTTTGAGCTTATTTATGCAAACCTTATTAAGAGATGGAATACAGGTCATTCCTTGTCTAAATTAATTCCTTAATTCTTGGGACACAATATGTGACATTCTCAATGTAGAGAAGGAGAGGTTTCTTTTGGCTCATATTTTAGCCCATAGTCCACTGGCTCCAAGGCAAGGTCATAAGTCAGAGGTCAGAGAGAGGTCAGAGAGTCAGAGGTCAGAGAGAGGTCAGAGAGTCAGAGGTCAGAGAGTCAGAGGTCATAAGAGAGACAAGCAGCTTGCAGCACAGCAGACAGTGGCAGATAGTACATCAAGGGATCCGTGGGGGAGGGAGATGAGCCCTCCGTGATACTCTAACTGTGACTCAGCCTTTGGGCCGGTCCCTGCCTCCTCTCAGCATGTCAGCTGTATCACTCTCGTAACCCAATCACCTTCCAAGAAACCCATTCCTGATAAAAGAAAAGCATAAATGCAACACTACACTTTCTCCTACCGCACCACTACTTACACAAGCAAACCTAGTCATTACTGTAAGCATAAAAATAATTACATATTTGCATTCTAAGGGATTTGGGAGACCTTTATTAAATCTGATACCAAACTCAGAAATAGCAATTAAAATTATCTACATACTTAACTATACAAAGTGAAATATTGAGCCTTAAATAGATGAATGTATGGCAAATTGCAAACATTTTCAACGTGAGTGGAAAATATTATAGTATCTTTGAAATCTAAAGTCATTAAATATTTAATAAATAATAAACAACAAAAGAAAATGAATAAAGGAGATGGAAAGGCCGTTGTACCATAAGTACAAAGGACAATGTGAAATAATCCAGGAAATTTGCTAAATTTGATACTTTTCTCTATGGTACATGTGCCAATTAATCTTTGTCAGTGTGATTGGATTAAGAGAAGGCTGGAGAGGTGATTTGCTTGTGAGTGCATTAAATTAACTGATATGTTAATCCATTTATGAGTTCAAAGTCGAATGGGCTATTCCATGGTAGGGCATAGTTGCAGCAAGTGAGTCATGGGGGCGTGACCTTGGGAACTACATCTGGTTTGTCTCTTTCCTCTCTGGCTCTTTGCCTGTTTTCTGCTTTCCAGATGCCCTAAATTGAGTCCGCTTTTCCCTTCAGTGCCATTCCACCATAATGTGTCTGCCTGGATCCAGTCAATCATGGAATCAACCTTCTGAGCCATGAACTGAATAAACCATCTTTCCATCAGTTCGTTGCTGTCAAGCATTTCCCCCCACGTGACTCAGGCAGCACACACGTGAAACTGACTACTCCGAGGTTGGAAACATTTGAAACTGCAACAGGACTAATAAGGAGAGATCAAAAGAGGAATTTCAAAAGAATATTTTTCCTATTATTTGCTTTTAGAGAAAATGTACATTCAAAAATGTGGAGACATATACAAGATGTTTTTAAACTAAATTTAGAGGATGAAGCTACAAATGAGATGATGATAGAGGCTTTTGCATCTAATATTTCAGGTGAAGAAAAACATCACGTTGGTCATATTTCCACTGCTATGGTGAAATACCCGAGAAAGACAACTTAAAGAGGAAGCTTTGTAGTACTTGGGATCACGGTTTCAGAGGGTTCAGTTCTGGTCAGCTGGCTCCACTGTGTTATGTCTGTGTAGAAGCTGAAACCTCACACAGGAGGGTCTGGAGGACAGCTACTTACCTCATGGCAGCTGGAAGAAGAAAGAACAAGAGCCAGCAAGTAAGGGGACAGGAACCAGGTACAATCCCCAAAGTTATGCCCTGTGATCCATTTCCTTCAACTATTCCCAACCTACTAAGTTTCCAATAACACCCAATAATGCCAGCAAATTATGGTCCCATCCACAGACTGACCCCCTGATGAAGAGCCCCTTTGATTTAATGACCCTCTGAAAACTCTACCTCTGAAGACTTGAGAGCTCTAGGAGACAGTGTTTTAAAATCTCCAATATTATATAATATACACTAATGTATGCAGTTTAAGACAGATTAGTAAATTTTAATGAAACTAATGCAAATTTGTAGGCAGAATTTGTAATAACTATGAATAATCAGAGCAGACATCTGAGAATAAATGCTTAACAAACTTCATTGGAGACGTATCAAAATTGCTCCGAGGGGGGCTGGGGATATAGCTCAGTGGAATAAGTGCCTGCCTAGCAAGCGCAGGGTCCTGAGTTCAATCCCCAGTACCGCAAAAAAAAAAAAAAAAAAAAAAAGAAATTGCTCCGAGGACCAGATGGCTTTTCAAGTTTATTTATTAGATTTTGTGAGCAGGTGTCCCTGCTGGGAGCAGTAGAGGGGGGTAAACAGGCAAGGCGGGGAGGCTGTTAGGCAGGGTTGTGGGGAGGGGTGGGCAGGCAAGGCTGCCAGTTCCTGGGGTGCAGGGTGAGTGGGCATCATCACTGCCAAATTCCCAGGGGACAGAGCAAGCAGGTGTAGCCCTGTTGTGAGTGGGATTTTCTGTGCTTGTTTTCTAATTTTATTTCAAGACTCTCAATTAAGAAGTTCTAAAGCAAAGCAGGAAGAGGGGTCTCTTGGCATCCTTTTTCTATATGGCCCCCAATCTCTCTTTAATTACAAACCGAATTGTCAGGGATACTGAACTGATGACAGAACAAATGGCAGGTAGGAGGGAGGAGAGGGAAAGGGCCTAGCCAGGGTCGCACTTAAATGCCCTGAATATCTCTATATGGACCATGGCAAAAAGGCCAGGCTACATTGCAAGTATCACCCTGTGAAGGAGCTCACTCACCTCCAGGGATAGACACCTGAATGCTGAGACATCTCCCGTGAGCAGCAGGACAAGATGAGTTTTACTCAGAGCCTAGTTTGTAGATTTCTATGCCTCACAGATTAAGGGCTGTACTCACTGTCCAGCACCCCGATGTGACAGTACATATGACACACATATTCAAAGTACATACGGCAGTGTGCTCACTCTCTCGTAACATAAATGATAAGAAGCAGAACCGGGAGGGGAAGGGAACTGAGGCCCTCATGGGGATGAGGAGAGTGAGTGAGAGAGGAGATGCGAACCACTGGACCCCTTCCTG
>PVLD010007790.1:0-85000 GCA_004027595.1 Dinomys branickii
AGCGCTCCTTGTGGGGCGGCCTTAGGTCATTGTAGTCATGCCCTTGAAGGAGGTGGTGGCACTGCGGCCCCTCTTCCTCTCTTTGTTGCTTCCTGGCCATGAAATGAGTGGATTATTCTTTTCTGCTGATCTCCCCACCGTGACGAGCTGCCTGACCACAGATCCAAAAGCAACAGGCCAATTGGTCATGGGTCAGAATCTGCAAAACCACGGGGCAAAAGTTGATTCCTGCAGACATTTCCTATAGCGATGGGAAACACTCTTACCTGAGGGAAAGGCAAGTGGCATAGTTAGAATTCTGCCTGTATGTTCCCCTGCTAAAGAACAAGGGACTTTGAACGTTTGAATTGTCCCAGTTCAGTCACTTGGAGGCTTTACACTGTTTCCTTGCCTTTGAAAGACAGCAATAATCCCTGCCTGGCACAGCTATGGGGATCGGTGGAGCAAACCTCACACGCATAGTTCTTCTGCTTCCTCCACCTTCGAATTTTGACCTAGGCCCATGTCACTGGTTATTTCTCTCATTTCCTTAGCCATGATACCATTTATTTCTTCCCCTTGAGGTGCCCTGAGAGTGTGCCTGTCAGGCCTCTGTGTCTGGGGGGAGGGGAGACAGGAACTACAAGACAGCTGTGGGCTCTGGAGAAACCACGGCTAATTCTTTGGGAGGAGAGGCAAGAATCCAGGGAAGCAAACTTGGTGACATGTCTTTTTCTTCCTTCTGGCTGGCTAAGGTATCATTCAGCACAGAACATGGGTAAGGCATTTGTTTCTGGTAGAGGAAATTCAGAGGGGTTTAGCATCCCTAGCTGAATGAGGTGAAAAGCTTAGTTCTTATGTGAACAAACTGCAATCTGACAAGGGCAGATATAGGATAAGATAGAGAGCAAGCAAAGCAAATGCATCTGTGACTGTGTAAAAGGCAGATTGTGAGGCGGATGGAGGTTATTTTGAACATTTCCATTTACCCTCTGGGCCTCACTGCACTGGGACATCAGCGACCTTATGCTGTCCACATACTTAAAGGCACATGCAGCTCAGCAGAACTCATGCCCCTGATGAATCCTGCATATATGATGTCTCGGTCTGTTCGTCTGGTGTAACAACCTGCCACAGACTGGGCAGCTTATAAATACGAGGAGTGTATTTCACACAGTTTTGGAGAATGGAAATCCAGGTTCAAGGCCCTGAGGCCTTCTCTTCTCATATGGCAATGTTGTCCATGCCCCACCTGATGGGAGAGACTGGGGGTCTCTCCGGGACCTCTGCTGTGAGGATACTAATCCACTTCTGGAGAGTTCTGCTCCCTTGATTTAATCACCTCCCCTGAGCCCTACCTCCTAGTGGAGGAGGAATTCCATCCCTCTGGGAGGCTGAAGCAGGAGGATCACAAGTTCAATCCCAGCCTGAGTAACTTAGCAAGATGCTACCTCAAAAACAAAACAAAACAAAACAAAACAAAACAAACCATGTAGCTCAGTGCAAAGACCCTGGGTTCAATCCCCAGTACTAGAAAAAAATGCCTTGGCTCCTTGTGGGAAGATCATAACTTGTGAATTAAGATGGGGACACAGACATCCAGACCACAGCCCCTGTTTTCACCTCTTTCTCCTATCACTTGGACCCTCCCTATCCCCAGTCGAAGGACTTACATTTGCGGAGTTTCCTAAATTCACTAAGTGCTTTCATTCATTATGGCAGTTGATCAACTTGTTACCATGGGCCAATATTTTCCTTAATAAGTTAGTCCATGTCAGCGACATATTGATAGTTATCTTTGGAAATAGCACTAGACTCATGCAAATACCTTAGCTCTGTGTAGCTATTTGTGTTGTGCAAGAAGCTTTCACATCTGCTGTTGATAGGGCTCTGGAGCAGTGAGACCTGGCTGCTGGGGAAGACTGCAGGGGAAACCTACGTCAAGGTGCAGGCTTTGGGCCAAGGCCAGCACACTGCACAGCCCCAGGGAGCATCGTGGACACCATGGATGCTGGCATGGCACCAGGTGGCTGGACAGGACACCACCTGTGAGCAGACACACGTGGCAGCTCTGTTTGAGGCCTTCAGTTCATTTCCCGGTCTGTGGCCCGTGCCCAAACAGATAGCATCAGTCTGATGGTCAGAGTGACCAGGATACTGGTGCTGGGTGGATGCAGTCCTGACCCCACACCGGAGTGACCAGAGGCCTCACCCAGGAGACAGTCATAAGGAGACACTCTGCAGAATGCTTCCCTCTGAAGGCTCAGGGTCACCCCCTTGGAGTAGGATTCCAGGAGAGGAGGATATGAAACTGTAAAAAGCATAGCAGGCACTGCTGCTGTTGGAGATAAGTGGTCCCCTCTCCCAGGCCAGTGTCCTTGGCAGCTCAGGTGCCATGCCCACGTCGCCAAGAATGTGCAAGAAGGTTGCACTTCAGTGTTGCCGGGGAACCTGAGATTCTCTGGCCTTAGACACAGCTCAGAACCATGCCACACACTGGTGACCCAGGTTGCTGATTGTCAACCCCTGCACTGAAGTTGTGTTCTGAGATCATCATGGTTCCTCTGCTGTAAACATTCTCTCAGGGTGACATTTCTGGTTCAAGGCCCGGGAAGTTTGAGTGGATTCCGGAGCGTGTTGGCTGTGCCGCTGGTTTGTGAAGAAGGCTCTGCAAAGAGTGGCAATTTACAGGAAAAAGCAATGACCATTTTGTTCCATATACAGTTCACATGTTTGCAAGGTGGGATCGAGCTTCAGAGAAATCCTGTTACATTCCAACAAATGAGAATGTTGTACAGTGTGCCTTTGTTGAGGGCCATGTGGTCAGCTGTTTGGTAGCCTCCATCATTGGGTTAGAAGTGGGACTGAATTGAGAAGAGTTTGCTGTCGCTGCCGGGGATGCAGACAGATCGTATCGCAGTCTACTTGGGAGGAAGAAGAAGCGGCAGACTCGAAGTTGCTTTGCACAGTTAAGTATTCCCTGCTTCCCACATCTCTGTCAGCCACATAAGGGGTGTGGAGGGGGATTTCGTCAGTTCGGTGGAAGCACAGATACAGGGGACAGGTTACGTTGGAGCAGTGTTGGGGGCTTGTGACAGATGGATTGAACAGGGAGGCTCTCCCCACACATTCTTACCTGGAAACCTTCCACACAGCAGCTTTATCTGTAGGGAGTTTTGCAAGTCTTAAGGGAGTGGAGCCCGGCTTCCAGCAGCCAGCTCTGTACTCCTAACTTCCGTTTTCTTGGCCAGAAAAGCATTTTATCCTGCCCATCTATCCACAACTGTTTCCTTCCAGCTCCAGCCCCAGGTTCAATTCCCACCCAAATCTAACAAATGATTTTTGCTTGGTATTACAAGTTTTGAAGTGTATAGGTGTTATCTTGGCCTCAGTTTATGTTCAGCATTTTAGTTACTGTCATTCTTGAGCGCATGTGCAGATCTTCATCTTCCCTGGAAGTTTGGCCTTCACAGTTATCACCCTCATGGGCTCTGTCCACCACACATGCAGCCGGAGGTGGGTGAGATCATTACAGATGATTGTGTAAGGCAAACCCAGAAAGTTCATTTTTCTCTAAGTCCTCTCTTCTATTGTATTTTATTTGGTGTTATAGTTTATGTCATTTAAAAAATTTTAGTTGTTTGTGATATGCTGATTTCATCAAAATGATCTGTAGCCTCAAAAGGACTTTTTGAAGTGTAAATGTGATGAGAACAATAGTTGCAAACACACTGAAACTTGGAATCTGCCTCAGAACACAGCCCTGCAGTACAGACTATGAGGGTAGTGAGTGTCCACATGAATTTGCACAAATGTGACAAATAAATCCAAGCGCATGACGATGACGTTGCACAAGAACAAAAAGGCAGTTTAGAAAACATAATAGTAAAATGCCCTGAAGGGAAATAACTTGGTCAAATGGGACCTCTAGCCATAGTTTTTTGAGGAATCTCCATGCTGATTTCCACAGTGGTTGTAACAGTCTATGCTTTCACCAACAGTGGAGTAGGGTTCTTTTTTCCCTGGAGCCCTTCCAGCATTTGTTATGGGTTGATTTCTTGACAATAGCTATACTTTCTGGGGTGAGATGGAATCTCAGTGTTCTAATTTGCATCTCTCAAATGACCAATGATGTTGAACAGTTTTTCACTTATTTATTTGCCATTTGTATTTCTTCATCTGAGAAGTGTGTATTCACCTCAGATGCCCATTTTTTTTATTGTCTCCCTAGTGTTTTACCTGAAAGAGTAAATAAAATCTGAAAGGTAAAATAGATATTGTGAAAGTGAAAGAAACTGCTCAAAAGGAAAGAACAACTGGGATGAGGGAAAGGAGGAAAGAAAGAAAGACAGAAGGAAAAAAATATATATTTATACACAAGATAGCTAAGATAATCGTACCACTAATTTCTATTGGTTTATTGAAAGGAGCAGTTAATGCTTAATTTTTTTTATTTTGACCAATTTTACATGCTTATGTCGGTAATCTGAACAATTACTTTGAAGACAACAATATGCAATATAACAACCATTGTTGAATTCCTATCATCTTGTTTTTTGAAATTTTGTATCATTTCTAATTTTTTATTCACCTTAAAATTTAAAAAAAAGAAAACATATTGGTAAATACATGAAATGTAAGTGTTATTTGATTGACAAATTACACTCTTCCTTAATGGTGAATTATTACTGTGAAACTTCATCAAATAGAGTTCTGAATCTTTTGAATCTTTTTCCTCAAAGTTTGAAAACATAATCACTAGGAATAATTTCAGATGCGTGTAAGACATTAGTCCCCAAAGAACTGTGAATTGAATAAGAGAGAGATTCATTTCTGTTTCTTCAGGAGAGCTGGGGTAGACAGGCTAGTGCGGTGGCCCCCTGGTGCTGCAGAGCCCTGGGTTCTGTTCTCATGCTCTCACACCTGAGTGGGCGGCTTCTGCCCTCACCAGTGTTTCATGGACAAGAGGACTGCAAAGGTCAGCACACTCATCCCCTCTCAGAGAGAAGCCCCTGCCACACACACAAGGGTTTGTGTCTCTTTGACTAGAACTTCCTCTGCGATGACTCTTGCGTCAGGGAATGAGAGAGTCTTCTGTCAGAGCAGCATAGCATCCCTCCAAAATGTGGGATCCTGATACATAAAAGAAAGACAGAAAACAGATATTGTAGAGACAACTAGCAATTTATTCCACATATGGCCTGCCTAGGAAACTATCCAGCTTTCTAAAGGCAAGCACATAATGACACTTTTCAGTAAAATATCAATAGATGTAGTTTCTAAAGGCATGGAAGAGACCAAAGTGGAAGAAAAATCATTTTGAGTACTTATCACACAAATCACAAGAATCTTATTCAATTACTCATAAAGTCAGTGATAAATATCATGCTGGAAGGCGACTGGTAAAATTCCTTTATGAGATGGCTTTATTGTGGATAGCTGCATGCCAGCAGAATATACTATGAAGGTTAGTTTCTATTGGTGGCACCTAACCCTGGTGAGCTCTGTGCTCTGCAGTTCTGTGAAGTTCACTGAGTTGCAGGGTTTTAAATTAGCTTCTGACATTTCTTAAGTTATTCATGGAGGAAAATTTCTTGATATCTTTTTAAAAATTTATTTCTGAATGCCTATGATAAGGGAGGTTCTTGCTCACTGAGTAAACAGCTTTGCAAGTAAGGATGTAGGTTGGAGAAATACACTGGAGATCAGTGCTAAAGGCAAGTAAGTGCTCAGAGCAAGTGCAAGATCCTAAAGAGACATGAAGCCACTCACTGTTTTGTTGGTGCAGAATAGTTCATGACCAAGTGGGTTATGGGCTTTGATTTCAGAAGGAATGGTGAGGTTTGTAAACATAAAGAGGGGCTACATAGTGTTTTATTTTCAGTGCATTATTTAAGCATCGAGCAGTAAAACCTGCGGATGCCAGGCAGAGCACAACAACATGTGGGGTGCCATGAGGTGCAATTGTTAAACATGTACACTGGTAGTGTGGTATGCAACTGGCACTTTGACTTTGGCCTTAAGAGATCTTCAACAAATCCAGGTAAGTCTACTGTGGCTCCCACCCTAGAGGATTAGAGTATGTAATATATAACATTGTCTTAATCTAAGTTTGCAGTCATTTTTAATGCAACAGCAGAAAGTTAGCATAATGTGTTCCAGAAGGTAGGAGATAAATTCCAAGAAGATTCAGGGATCCATAGCACAGTATTTTTAGTCTAATGGTTGCAGGCACACTGCAGCCTTTACAAAGATGGAGAGGGTTAGTGCATCTTTGACTTCCTATCACTAGGAAGGAAATAGTACTACAGAGGCATTTTCCTCTGCAGCGTAGGCATATTGCACATTGGGAGTGTTGCTTCCATTTCAGGGTGGTGGCACATAGGACTGTCTGCTTTGTCTGGGGCCTGGGTAGAGAAAGGCCTTAGAAGATCAAAGTCACAGACACTCTGCCCACTGGTTTTGATATTTTTTTACAATGTTGATTTGCCCTTTCTGGCTGCTGGGCCTTAGCCAACACCATTAACCAATGGCTTAGAGAAAGTTAGATCCACAGCACTGGGTCCACATAAAACTGCAGAGGGCAGAAACAGGTGCAGTTGTGGGGAGGTGACCATGACATTAATGGTCCTATCACACATAGCACCCAGAAGTTGCTGGGCTGGCAGAGAAGGGCAGTCTGTTGAAGGCCAGCTGAGGTGCTGTCTTGGAGTGGATGCCCCATGTGGCTGGGACACTATCCTTCAGGATATTGTTATGGTTGATACATGATATCAGTTTGAGGAGCCTGGAAGTTTAATTAAGTAACTCAGCAGTTGTACATCCTAGGGTAAAAAGGACATGACCTTCCTGCTCTAGGATGCTATTCATTGTGTCAACTTGAGAAGTTTAGAAGCTTAACTATCTGACTGAGCAGGGAGTTAGGGCCCTTTGTATTCATCCTGAGCCTGTGCAAGAAGAGGGCAGGAGATGGCGTGGGTGTGGGGAGGTGGCTAGCATACAATATAAGGTGAGAAAAGAGGCTTTCCCCCCTCCCTTGTGCTCTTGCTGCTTTTGCTGTCTTCTCTCACCTTGAATGGTTGTGCCTCTGCCATGTGCTACCCTGCCTTGGAGCTAGATGGTTACAGACGGAAACCTCCACAAACTGTGAGCTAAATAAACCTTTCCTTCCTTAATTTTGGGTGTTGGGTACTTTGTCTCAGCAATGAGAAAAAGTAACTAAGACAGATTTGCCCCAAACCAGTATGCATTATATGGTGCTGTGCTCACAAAGTCCAGAGAACATGGACCCAGGAGAGAAGAAGTGACAGTGGCAGCACCTAGTATTGCCTTTCTTTCTTTCTTTCTTTCTTTCTTTCTTTCTTTCTTTCTTTCTTTCTTTCTTTCTTTCTTTCTTTCTTTCTTTCCTTCCTTCCTTCCTTCCTTCCTTCCTTCCTTCCTTCCTTCCTTCCTTCCTTCCTTCCTTCCTTCCTTCTTTCTTTCTTTCTTCAGAAAACTGAGGTCGTATGGAGTCCTCTCTCCTGATGGGGAGGAAGGAAGGAAGAAGGAGGAAGGGGAGGAGGAGGAGGAGAGAGCCCAAATGGCTGCAGCGTGTTTATTTACACAGCTGGGAGGTTGCATATCACGTGTAACCTCTCTGCCTAATAGCTCATCCATGTGGCTGGAGCAGCTTATGGTGAAGATGGATCAAAGGCCATCTTTAGGCCTTTAGGCCTTGATTAGGATGGATCAAGGCCAGCCTCAAGAACACAGTGCCTGAGGCAAGTCACATGAATATGCTGCTCCAGCCTCAAGAACGTTGCAACTCTCGACACCTTAGTAGTTTTGATTGTTGGAGGAGGTTGTTTCCAAAAGGGAAAAGGCAAGATCCTATCAATGCAGGACTGCTGCTGAGTCCCATCAGAGATCTTGCCCCAAGATACCAGGAGGCTAAGAAAGCGCTCACTTCACTGGCAGGAGCAACCAGGGACCACCAGGCTGTGCCTGGCAAGCATGTGGTCAGTATTGCCAGTAAATAGCACAGTGTAGAAGCACTGCCTGGGGGTTCATGATGACCAGGGCGTGGCCCTTGGCCACCCTAAACCCAGATGCTACTTCAGCAGCCTAGCCATCGAGATAGCAGAGACACTTGCTGAGGTTAAGGGGCTCTCATCCTGGTGGCGGAGGATGGCCAGATGAGGGTTTCTTCCTGCCTTGAGATGAGCTACAGTGGTGAGGAGGGTGGTTATTGGAGGGTCCCCCATAATGCTGTAGGAGCCTTTTAGGCTTTATGGTGTGAAGTACAGAGATCCCAGTGGTGCAGGGAGATGGCACGGCCAATGACATGGTGGGTGGTTTGCCCCCTCCAGGTCTGTATGTTCATCTCCCCTGGCTGATGACAGCTGTCGTTAAGTCCCTTTCCTGGGTCCCCAGGAGCTGAGTGTGTGCGCCTGCAGGTGGGGAGGCAGAGGAATCTTCCTTCCACCAACCTGAGGAAACACTGATGGCCTGGCCCCTCAGCCCGGAGCTCCTCCTGGAGGGATGGCTGAGGGCTTTGCTTCAACTGTGTTGTGGTTCTGATTGCCTCCGCCTAAGCCTGCTTCCCCTCAACCCCTCCCCAGTGCACCTCCCAAACCCATATCTCTTCTCTGGACAGTAATTCTCAGGGTTCTCACTGTAACAGATTTGTGCTGACTTACATCCCCCTAGAATTATATGGCATTTCCTTGAAGCATTTCTGGCATCAGATTTTTTGGTGTTCAGTGTGGGAACTATTTTTTGGTATCTAATTTTATTATGCAAAATGGCACTCAGTTTTACTCAGAATTTTAAAAATTACCAGCAATGTTGGAAATATTCCTTGCATGCACTCAAGGCCTCACCACTGGGGATTGAACCCAGGACCTTTGCACTGGGCTACATCCCCATCTTTAAAAGAATTTTTTATACAAGAAGAATTGAGACAAGGTCCTGCTGCACCATAGTTACTAAGGCTGCGCTCACACTTAGGATCCTCCAGCTTCTGCCTCCCTGAGTGCTAGGAGTGCAGGCTTGTACCATCACACCTGGCTGAAAGGACTTGTGCGTGTCTATTTAGTAGCTGTAATTTTTCTTGTGTGAAATATCTACAGGCATGAAGATTTTTGGCTCTGGCTTTTCATCCAGATCCCTGACTCCTTTTCCTCCTGCTTCCCTCCTTCTTTCATACAGCACCTAGCAGAAGACGGGAACCTGCAGGCCGAAGGGACAATCAGTGTTTAGGGTGCTATTCTGACTTCTCCTGAGTTTCCAGAGCGGATCCTGACTGATCATCAGGAAACGCTCTCAGTATAAACAGAGCTTTTAGGATGGGGCTCTGAACACACCTCACCACTCCTCTCTATTCCCTGAGGCTTCTTGAGTGGGTGTGGCACCTTTCCAAGGCCGGGCTCTTTGCTCTGCATGCCAGCTGCGAATTTCAGCACAGAATGCAGAGGCGGAGTGTGTAGCCTCCGGGCCCTGCGTGGCTCCTCAACCACTGAGGAAAGCCGGCCAAAACTTCAGCTTTTATTTGACTTCTGAGAAAAGACTGAACTGACTTAAGGATATCTGGAAGCCTTTCAAAAGTCAGAAACACTTTCATATCACTCCAAACTACTACTGACATTTTAAACTTGATTATGCAAAGAACTACATCTCTGGGACGCGGAGTTACCCACTGCCAAAAATAACTCTGCCAAGGCCTGGAACCAGTCCCCACTCAGAGCAAAGGTGTCGTCTGTGGTTCGTGGTCTCTTTGGAAGCAGGCACTAACTGACCTATGATGGTTTAGCCTGAGAAGCTCAGTCTTAAGATTTATTGTGATGAAGAACCGACTTCTGCGATCTCACAACTGAGGTCTTTGTGTTCTCAGCAGGACACCAGGGCAGATCGGCATGGGACAGTGGGAGGTGCTACATCAGGGCTGGTCAACGCAATAGTCTGGATTTGTGATGAGCTAATGAAGATGCTCCCAAGTGAAGAGTTTATCTGGGTGAACGTATGGATCACGTGTGTTTAAATAACTCTTCTAACAGCATGGGAAACAAAATGTGGTAAGCGGAGGAAAGGGTAGTTTGATCCTTCAGAAGAAGGAAAGTAGACCGGCAGCCGGACTTCAGGGGACACTTCGGGGCTCAGAGATGACAGGGATGGCTTCTCCAGCCAGCTGAAGGCTTTGAGGGTGAAGGCAAGTGGCTCAAGATGGGTACTTGGTGTTTTGATCCCTGTAAGAGACGTCACCTTCAAAACCCTTCCCTTAGACTGTGTGTGTTGCCCACCAGCTCAAAACTGGAAAATTCTGCTCCAGGTCATTTAAATGTTGAATGGTGAAAACTAGGAACCTATCTTATCATATTTCCCTGAAAATGAGGCCAGACCTTATGCTAACTTTACCTCCAAAAGGTGCAATAGCATTCATTTTCAGGGCATGACTTATTTTTTCATGTACAACAATCTACATTTATTCATTTATTCCTCTACAGGAATATACATTTATTCATGTACAACAGTCTACATTTATTCATTTATTCCTCTACAAAAAGTCTGTATTTATTCTTGTATAAAAATCTACATTTATTCAAATACAGTCATACCATCTTCTTTTGGAAAAACATCATAACTCTCCAATCCCCAAATTCAGGCCTGAATTTTTTGAGATTCCATTTCCTGTATAACCAGGCCCCGATCTCTCTGTCCAGCAGTAAAGCTGTCTTTAAAGGAGCACTTCTTGCCTATGGAGCCTGCTCCTAGTACACTGGCAACACAGTGTCAGTGATTCTAGCTCATGAATTCCTCACCCAAGCTACGACCTCCTGCAGGCTGGGCTTTACCAAGTTCACATAAATCCAGTGTTAATTGAAGACTTATGAGACAGGAGTGGTGACAGAAATGATGACAGCTAAGAACAATGGTCTATGCAAAAGCAACGAAAACTTGCAGGCACCAAAATTCAGAAAATATTTCTTCATTTCACATGAGTGCATTAATACATCCATTACAACACACAGCATATTGAATTTTGAAGAGTCATATTGGACACAACCACATGCCTTTTTTTATCAAGTGTGCATGTTATTCGGATGTTGTTCTGTACTCTGGTCATTCAGCAATAAGTCTCAAGTTCCTCTGTTTATAAAAGCGTTTACCTCTTGTCCAAAGGTGCCTGCTTGGGTAGTCACAAATACTGAATTATAATTTTTATGATTGTTATTTTAACAATTAATCTCAATAATATGTTTTATTTATATTTAATTATATATTAATATTGTTATTTTATAATTCAGTGTGTCTGTTGTGAGTTGCAGTAGACTACTAAATGCATCCATCTGGCTGATGATCTGAACTGGGGCTTATTTTGGGGGTCAGGTTTGTATTCATGAGCACCCTGAAACACCATGTTAGGGCTTATTTTCCAGTTAGGTGTTATTTTCAGGGAAGTATGGTACCAAGAAAAGAAAGCAACTTCAACCTACTCCACTTACACTCTCAGAGCAGGTACTTGGACACCTATCCACTTTTAAACTATTTTAAAATATAAAGAAAATAAGAAATACATTACAATGTAAATTTATATTACATACCTGGTTTTACATCATAAATATAAATTTGTCAGCCGGATGTGATTACCTGCCTATCATCCCAGCATTTGGGAGGCTGATACAGGGGGATCACTGTGGGTTTGAGGCCAGGCTGGGCTACCTATGAGGTCAAAACCACCTAGGACTGTATAAGGAACCTTGTTTCAAAAAAGATCAAAATGTGTCAAAGTGTGTATCAGAATGTGGGCTTTTTCTTTTCCTGATGATTTGGCATCTTCATTGTGTAAAGTGGTTTCTAATGAACACAGTTTCAGTTTATAAAGCTCTGACTCTTTGAGCTGTCACCTGGAAACATTTCTGGAACTCCCTGTGTCCACGAGGTCTGCATTTCTGGCTCTGGTTTCTCATGTCCTCTGAGAGCAGGTCACGGAAGAGAACAGGGTTCAGGGTTCATGTTCATTAAGCCTAGCCTTCCTTAGTCTTCGTTATCATTTCCATATTTTAAGTGAGGAATTGGGGCCTACAAAGATTAAGTCAGATCATTGAAGGCCAAGGTGATTAACGGTTGAGATTGGCAAAGCAGAGCTGTGATTGCAGGTTTGTTTTCAGGTTACTTTGCCACTGACCCATGGAAGACACAGCAGCAAGCTCCAATCTGAAGATGACCCCCAAGGTTCTAGCTCATCTCTGTCCTGCAGCCTGGTGCTCAGCACTGGGCACCATGGACGACTACAGGGCTGGTGAGCAAGTGACAGGTGTGAGCTATAGAACCACAGCACCAGGATTCAGGGTCAAATGATTCAGAGGCTTAGATCCTGGGTTCAGATCTAACCAAATCCACAAAGTCAGAGGAGTCTCAGTTCCAGCCCCATTGTGGTTCGGTCTTTGCATGGTAGGTGGGTGGTTGTTAGGACTGAATGAAGCACTTAGAATGCTGCCTGCACATGGCAGATGCTGACTGAATATTAATTTTATTATGATCTATCAGACAGATTCTCTTACACTGTAGAGCTATGTTCAAGTTGAGTAAGACTCAGTTTCTGCCTCTCTAAAGTGGGGAATCATTTCTCTTACATGGCTGTTTTATTTAGCAAGAGCTACTTTAAAGGGACCGGGTGTGGCTCAGTGATAGAAAACTTGCCTAGCGTGGGCCCTGGGTTATCACGTTCATAATATACCTTAGTTATTGCGGGCTGATCAGGTCCACAATCTCCTGAATGAGTGTACAATGAAGGCTAAATAAAAAGAGGCGAATGGAATGACTTCAGGGCTCCAGGGTGATCAAAACTCTCTCCCAGAATTTGAGATTCTCTCAGGCTAAGACTAAGACCTTCTCTAGGTGATCCATATTTATTTTTTAGTTAGCAAAAGAAGGGAGAGGAGTACTCAAGAAGTGTGGAACCACTCAAGAACTTCTCCAAGAAAGGTATTAAGTTAATCCCCCCAGGAGTGAGAAAACTGAGGCTATAGTGTTTATCTAGTTGAGATCAAGTGTCCTTGGCTGTGATCTCATCTTATCCTTTGAGGCTTTCTGGCCTCATGTGCCATTACAGGTTTTAGTAGGGATCAGTGACTCACGGAGGTTCACTTACTATGAGTCCATTGCCCACTTCCAGACAAGTGGCCTTGGACAGATTCACAAATAAACATAAAGAACCAATTGGTTAATTTAAGTCTTGCTCTGGGTTGCTTCATACTGATCTCCATCACTGGGTTCTGACCCCAGCACTGCAGAAAACAAGCAAACAACACAAACCCAAATCCTGTATTTTGAAGTCTTTGCTCTGTGCTGTGTTCTGTGCCACTTTAAGCATTCTGCAGGTGTTAACTTGTTCAACTTTGGCTTAGCCTCACAGATAGGCCCCCATTCTCACCCCATTTGCATATGAAGAAACTGAGCAACGGAAGCACTGAAATCGCTGAGCCAAGATTCATACCCAGATGCACTTCCTCTGGAGTCTGAGTGTGTACCATGAGTGTGTAAGGATTGCTCCTGGAAGCAGAACCAGTAGGATGATGTTGGTAGAGAATCTGTCCAGTTCCTGATGCATAGTAGAAGCTTCAAATGTGTCAGCTCATCTTCTCCGTAAACACCTTCTGATGTCCCCATAGGATTCGTCGGTTGGCCTAAGGGTTTTCCTGAAATGTACAGCACTCTGTCCCTTTTGAAAGCACCCAGGAGCAGGAAGCACGGCTCTGTCTGATTGGCCACCTCTGGATCACCTCTCCCAGGGTACTGTGCAGCTCCAGGCAGTGAGACATGGACAGATATCCTTTGGGTGGCTGTAACTGTTGGTAGCTGGAGCACAGCATCTGGAGGGCAGAGCTGATGTTGCTGATGACAGAGGGCAGGTCCCAGGAGCAAGACAGCTAGAAGGCTCATGTCTAATGACAGGCATGACAAGCTGCTCTCTGGGGTCCTCCAGGGGCTGTGAGGAAGCCTAGGGGATCCTTCCCAGGCTCCATGCATCTGTCTTGGACCAATGCCCTGTGAGCTTTCATACACTGTAGGATTTGTGGTGTCCTTGACTCAGTTTCTGAGTGTGGTGATCTGCCGGGAACAGGGCAATGAAAAAACAAGACCTTTTCTCTACAGAAGGATAACTGGGATGACTGTCCTGCTGATGTCTAGTGGTTTATTGAAAGGAACAGCTAACGCTTTACTTATTTATTTATTTTAACCAGCTTTGCATTCTAATATCTGGTAATCTGAACAGCTAATTTGAAGACAACAATATGCAACATAACAGCCATTGTTGAATTCCTACCGTCTTGTTTGGTGAAACTCTGTATCTTTTATAATGATTTTTGTTTTTAATTTTTATTTTATTTAATGGTTTGATAAATCTTTCATTTTTACATCTGGTAATGTGACCAACTTCGATGAAGATAAAAATATGTAATATAATAACCGCTGTTAATCCCCATTGTTTTTCTGAAACCCTGTATCATTCTTATTGTTTTTGCTTTGTTTTGTTTTTGTCTATGTTGCTGGCATTTTGCTACTGTTCTTTTTAAAAAAATTCCCTTTAAAATTAAAAAACAGGGCTGGGGATATAGCTCAGTGGAATAAGCGCTTGCCTAGCAAGCGCAGGGTCCTGAGTTCGATCCCCAGTACTGCAAAAAAAAAAAAAAAAAATTAAAAAACAACAAACAAGTCCGCAGAATCACGGATCAAGTGCTTTGTTATCACTCTGAAGCATTCTGAGGACCATCCCGCACCACCCCACCCCTGGCACCAGGAATCAAACTCCAGACCTTGCACTTGCCAGGCAGGCGCTGTGCCACTGAGCTATACCCCCGGGGCCCTGAGGACCCATTTCTGAGGGCCAGCTTTTGTTTCTTTGTGTCTAGGAAAGCATCTAGAATGTACAAATGAATATATGTTATGATTTCTGTGACAGTAATTCTTTAGGAAAATTCCTTCAGAATGTGACAGAATGTTTGACTGCCCTGGAGGAACATGTGGTGCTGTCACCGGCCTGAGATCCAGCAGTGAGGTGCTTGGAGCTACCCAGGCTTGCAATTGGGAGGTTGTGTCTTACACTTGCTGCTCTCTGGAGCTGGGGGTCAGCATCAGGACCTCAGGCACTGTCTTTTTTTTGTGTGTGTGGTACTGGGGATCAAACTCAGGACCTCGTGCCTGCCAGGCAGGTGCTTATTCCACTGAGCTATATCCCCAGCTACCCCAGGTGCTGTCACAAAACAGAATCTCAGGCTCAGTCAGTACCGCCAGCTCTGAATTTGCATTTTAACGAGATCCTTTTATGATTTGCATGTGCACTGAGGGCTGAGAGGCACTTCCACTGGAGAAATGCAATAGGCCTTGGAGTATAAATGCCTGTGGCTGAAACCCAGAGCGTCTCAAGCTACCTGTGCTTGTAGTGTGAAGTCAGCTTGGTCTCTGGGCACCAGTCTCCTGGTCTCTGAACTGATCTGGAAGCCATCCTGGTGGTAAAGGCACACAGGAGCGCTGTGACAAACGTCCTTTCCCTTCCCCTCTCAACCACCCACCAGAATCAGGAGGGCTCCTTAGGTGTCCTTCGGAATGGTTACCATAGGATGGCATGACGGGAGAGAGAGGTGACTGTTCTCTCCCTCAGCCTCAGTGGGGAAAGGCGGAACACAGAGCAGTTCTCACTGATGGCACTGCTGGGACTTGACAGCCCTGGTGGGGAGGGTGATCTGTGTGCCACAAGATGGGAAAAGAAAAACTGCACATGGGTCAGGGAGGGCATTTAGGAGGGACAAGGATGAAATCCACAGAGGATGGCCAGCCGGGGAGCCCAGGGAACAGATGCAGGCCATTGGGCCGGCAGTGGGCATGGGAACCAGAGAGACAGGGACAGGAAGAAGGAAGTGTTCCCGCCCATCCTTTACCTCCTGCCCCTGTGGGCTCCATGACCTTGCACATCGCTGTGCTCAGGCACCCACCACACTACAGGATCATGGATCGACTGCTTGTTGTTAGAGGGAAGCATTTTGAGCATCTGTTTCTGAGGGGCAGCTCCTGCTTCCTTGGGCCCTGTTTTCCAGGCATCTAGAGTGTATAAATGAATGCAAGTTATGATTTCCACCACATTCTGTTCCTTAGGAAAGTCCCTGTGGGGTGTGACAGAGGGAACATGGAAGGTCTTGGTGAGCAGACAAAGCCCTATTGGCTTCAGCTCCTGAGTGGCCCTGGGCTTCCTGCCCCTCGCTTTCTTGCACTGAATGTTTCCAGCACGGAGAAGGCACTGAGAGGGAAAACTGTAAGGGTGTTAGCATTTCCATGGGACAAGTTCTCCTTTGCTACATCAGAGCCTATGACTTCCCAAGGAACCACCTGCCTGGTTTCTAGGAGACGGGAGGCCAGGAGGGAACGATTGTGCTTTTTCTGTTTAACCGAACGGCCTCCTGCCAGTCCTCTGGAATGGGCTGTGAGGTCAGTGCCCAGGAAGCTCAAGGATTTACCGAACTCGAATGGATGAAGCATGAAACAGACCAATGGAAGACACACAAAATGCAGCGTGTACACACCCGTGGGAGGGAAGGAAAAGGGGCTGTGGAGTGAGAAGCCAGATTAATCTCAGGCCTTCTCACAGGGGGACATGCGAGGCCTCAGACCTGTGTCTCTGAGGAGGGCCGGCTGATTTCCAGGAGGAGGTGAGATGCCCTCTGGATGGTCTCTGAGCCCCAGGACCTGGGATTCCTTGCCCTGGGGGATGACCTATCCTACAAAGGTAAGAATATTTCCTGAAGCTCCCTCTTGGCTCTGGAGCAGCTGCAGCAGCTCAGCACGACCACTACAGCCTGGTCTCCTCACCGAGGGGAAATGCGGGCTTGGGGTGTGGTGGGGTGTGGTGGTAGGTGCGGCGCTTCTGAACTAGAAGCGAACACATGAAAGGAAACCCTCCTCCACCCCTCCTAGCAAGTCTTCTTCCCCTTCTCTTCTTTTCTCTCTCTCCTCCCTCCCACACCCCCATCCTCCAAGTCCAGTCCTGGCTGTCTGAAGAATGCACAGCTCTCATTGGAGGCCGACGGAGAGAGGGTGACCTGGGGGACCTTGGCGGGTGCATGGGAGTGACGGGTTGTGGAGTGGCCGTGCGTGTAGCAGCCTAAGTGCTGGGAGTGGCTTTGAGCCCCTTCTCTGTTTTCTCCCCCCACATTCCGTTTCCTTTTTGGTGAGGAAGGGAGAGGTAGGCTGGGGTGGGTGTGAGAGGGAAGAGTACTTGGCAGCTCATGGTCCATGTGAGCTGGTCTCTCTGCTCGTTTTCTTTCTTCTCTTTTTCTATTACTCATTTGTCTGTTCTACATTTTTTTTATATATAGTAGAAGCATCACCCAGCTCAGTAGCTCCTGCTCCTGTCTAGTCCCCAGGTTTTGCTTGTGTTTGGTAGAAGGATTGAGTCACTGCCATAAAAACCATCACAGCCAGGTGAGATGCTGACCAGGGACAGGAAGGACCTGTGGTGGCTGTGGGCAAGAGATGTGGTCTCCTGGTTGAAGACATTTAGGTCATTGCTCTCTTCGTTTCTTTGTATGTATGTGTGCATTCACCGGCGCACACGCGCGCACGTGTGTGTGTGTGTGTGTGTGTGTGTGCGTGTGTGTGTGTGTGTGTGTGCTGACCAGCCCTTTTACTGTTCTCCTTCGCCACTCTCTACCCACTGCCAGGCAAGCTCAAGCGCTAACCCTACCACCAAAGGAGGGCTCCTCTGAGCTGGGGAGGAATGCATGATCCCAGAGACATAGGCACAGCTGGGATGAGTGCTTTTCTTTTCAAGGAGAAGGCATGTGTGTCCCCAGCTGTGTGAGGGATGAGTGCATCATGGTGGGGGTTCCCTGCCACTCTGACCCACTCTGCGGAAGTTCTAATCCAGGCTAAGAGGTGGACTGTGACGGTTTGTTTTTAGGGCGGTGCTGTTACCACTGTTTCTTAAAATCCTCTGCAATGCAGAGAAGCCAGAAGCAACATTTCCTAGGATCCCCCCACCGCATCCCCACCCCTTGCTGTGTGGCTCTGGCCAGAATTCATCCTGAAGAGCTCCTCAGATGAGATGGTAACATGGAAAAGGCAAAGCCAGGCTTCTCTGGAAGGCGCCATCCCAGGTGTGTGGACGGTTGTGGCTCCCGGGAGCTCCTAGGAAACGCAGGCTTCACTGTTGCAGCTTGGGACTATGACTGCTTCTCTGAAACCCCAGTCCCTGCAGTGACTTCCCCAGCCTTCCTCCCCCACTCTTCTCTGTTTGTGGCCCATACGGAATGCTTCTGTTTGTCCTGAAATGTTACTGTGCTTCCCAGGGACACACGCGGAGTGCTCTTCCTCTGTGCTCCCTGCTGGGTGCAGGGTGCAGGGTTCAGGGAGCATTTGTCTCCCACCTCTTCCCCTTGCCTGGCTGGGACTGACTTGATTTGCAGCACTCTGTCTGGTGTCAGCTGCTGTGAATTCTGTGCATGTGGCCAGGGGGACATGCTCAGCAGGGGACAAGATTGGTGTGGATGGTGTCTTGACAGTGCTTTGTGGACCTGGCACAGGGTGAGTGAGCCTGCAGACCCTGAGCTGCAGTGCTGGGGACCTGCAGACTTGGGCTGCAGTGTCCAGCCACAGATGGGGTTTGAGACAAACTAAATGGGGGGTGCTGGGTTGTCCCCTGTGCCGGCTGGCTTCCCATCGCTGTCACAGAATGCCTGGGATCATTGCCTTCTAAGGCAGAAAGTTTATCCTGCCCAGGGTGAGTCTGCCCTGGCGTCCTGGGGTGAGACCACACATCGTGGCAGGTGCAGGACAGAGCACACAGCTCACCTCATGGCCAGATGGGAAGGAAAGAAAGGAGGGGCTGGCGTTCCTGTGGCTTGAATGCCTTCCACTGCTTCCTGAGAGTGCCTTCCTGGGCCCGGGGGAACTGTACCATCCAGGACCTTGTGTCTTCTCCCCTCGTGAGGCAGAGAGAGGGTGGAAAACAAGCCTGTCCTCCGCATTTAGAGTAGGACCTGGGGGAGGTGACTGGGGTTAGATGAGGTCACCGTGGAGCCCCAGGCTGGAACTCAGGTGGCATTATCAGGAGAGGCCACACACATGAATGCGCACACACGCACACTCCTTGTCTCTGGCCATGGGATCCCCCTGCTGCCTGGCACTCTGTCAGTAAGAGATGTCACCAGACACAGCCCTTTGCCCTATTCTTCTGGAACTAGGAGCCAAATAAACCTCCATTCTCCATCACCCCAGCTGCAGTTGTCTCAAGGGTAGAAAAAGACTCGCCCCATGAACTTAGGGCTGCTGTGTCTGCTAAGCTGTTGGCTCCAGGGCCTGCTCTTGGGAAGAGCCCAAGCACTGTACTGCCAGCACCACTGTTCAGGTGTTGTCATGGGGCTCAGTGTGGCCATGTCAGGACCCTTCCCCAGGAGGACGCACTTGGGGGTGGGGTCCAGCCTCCTCCGCCTGTAGTTGCCCCCAGAAGCCTGCAGAAGTGAGTAATGTCTCATTGTAGGGATACCAAGCCTCCCAGAGTGTGTGATGCTGTACCTGGCTCATGGTAAGTGCATCAATACCGACAGGAAGCCGCACTGGACTAGTGACAGCTTCAGGGTGACAGCAGCAAGGCAACAGTGCCAGATGGAGCATGTGCCTTTGCCGGGCTGGGTCATCCCCTGTTAGCAGGATGGGGACAGGCCCTTGGAGAGAAGGAGACTAAGGCCTCTGGTGATCCATGGCACTGGTTTAAGCCTCACTTCCGCCACTCTGTGCTAGTATAGATTTGATATCATGCATTCTAGAGGACATGGACGGGTTCTCTATGTGGATGCCTGACTTTATTATCCCAGAGCCTCAGTTTCCCCACCTGTGAGGTGGACCTAGTGTGCTGACCTGGAAAGTGGATGCAGAAAATGCCCATGGCACCTACATTTCCTGATAAATATCAGATTTGTTTCCTTTTTACAGAAAACACTGAGGTTTTCAGTTAGAATAGAAACCAGCCCATGTGTTGTTCAATGGGTGACTCGTGATTTGGTGTTGTAAGTGGAGAGTATCCTGGGTGTTCCAAAGATGATGCCCTCAATGGGAAGTGCTCACATCTTGCACAGGGTTCTTCCAGCATGATCAGTGCCTGTGGTTGTACCTAGGCCCTTTGCACTTACATCTGCTGAGTGCAGGGGTTGGTGTGAGGGTATTCTGAGACTTTTCACCTGTAGGAGTGAGGGTGTGGGCATGTCTACCGTCCCTCTCCCAACACCAGTGATCACAGGAGACTGGCCACTTTGATCTTTTTGTTTCATTTTCTTGTAGTCTTTACTACTGGAATTTTTGTGGCAACTGTGTGTTGAGCCAGTCTGTCAGTACAGCAGTCACTCCTGATCCCTGCTTTCTGCCACAGGCAAAAAATTGTTGCTGGCTCTTGTATTCCTGAATTTCAGGAGATTAAAAGATTGCAGATGGCTTATTAAATACTTGATACTGATTATGGTCTTGAAGTTGAAAAGCTATAATATAGAAAAAATACTGATTCTGACCTAAGACTATAATATGTTGACTTTTATGACATATATAACTCTATATCTATATCTCTATATGTGTATTAGTTTTTATTTATTTTTTGTGGTTCTGGGGATTGAACTGAAGACCTTTACACTGAGCTACAACTCCAGCCCCCATTTATTTATTTATTTGTTATCTTCAGACAGGGTCATGCTAAGTCACTAAATTGCTCAGGCTGGGCTTTAACTTGTGATCCTGCTGCCTCAGCCTACTAGAGTTTTTTTTTTTGGCTATAATTTCTTTCTTTTTTTTTTTTAAATAAAAGCACAAAAACATATTAACAAACAGACACAAATTAACATAAGAAATAGTACAATCACAACTGATCTACAGACAAGGTGACATGATCTCAACAGTGGTTATTGCTTTATCCATTGATATCTTCGAAGTGTAAATATATGAACCCATATACAGACATGCAAAATTGGTCAGACAATTAATCCTCTCAACAACAGAGAAACACAAAAAACAAAAAAACCAAAGACAGAAAACAAAACAGGCAAAAAAAAAAACAAACCACCAATAGTTGCTGCTTTGCATATTGATATCTTCAAAGTGTGTGTTCAGGATAACACATACAGACATACAAGATTCTAAAATCATAGGTGTCTGCTACCACACCCATAGGTGTCTGCCACATTACACATTCTTATGAAGCCTTTTCTTTCTGTGCACATTTAAAGTGCCTCCTGGCCAATTCCTCTATGGAAAACTTGGAAGAAAGGCATCTGTAGCTGCCTTTGTGCCCACAGAAGGTCCTCAAGGAATAGCAAAATATGTTAGTCAGCTTTCTGTTGCTGCAACAAAATACTTGAGACGACTTCTAAGGAGGAAGGTTTTTCGGGTTCACGGTTTCAGAGGGGCCTGTCCATGGCCGGTTGGTCCTTGCTCTTGGGTCTCAACCCCGGTGGTCGGCAGAGGCAGCCCAGAGCAGAGAGGGGGAAATGGAAGGGGTACAGTGCCAGTATGTCCTCCTAGACCCAAGGGTTCTACCACCGCCACTCACGGGCCTTGGGGGTACTCAGCTCAGCACCAGGCAATCCTCAGCAAGGTTCCTGTCTTGTTTTGTTCTCATCTTCTATCTTCTTTCCCCATTAAGCCTTCGTGCGGTGTCCCCGGAGGCCGGGGAATTTACTGTCTGAACCTGCCCTCAGTGCGCGTCCACCCCTAGATCAACAGCTTCGCCCTTTCAGGTGGCCCCTTCCTCCCATGGAGCAAACTGATGGGATTTGTCCTTGCTGTTTTCTTCCAAACCAGCATAGTATTGTGTTAGCTTGTGGGGGCTGAAATTCTGTTTGGAACGTGTAAGACTGCCTGCTACTTAGCTGTCGGATAAAGATGGAATGCTGAAGTTTATGTTTTGAAGGGGAGTAGAGCGAGTATCACAGGTACCACTAACGCCAATATGCCTCCCTGAGCCTCCATTGTGGACCTGACTCACTCAGTCCAAGTGTTTGTTCTCACATCCACTTTATAAGGCACACAGAATACTAGAGAGTAAAATCACTGCTGAATAACTTTCTTCAGGGCCGGCATTCTTCAGTTCTGTTTCAAGATCAGCGAGACCTTCCTGCACTGCAGAACAGTATTGTTTATTGATGTGATATAAATGTTCTTTAAGAACAAGTCAGAGCCACTTAACATGAGTGGTTTATCAGGGGAGGAGCTTGAATAACAAAACACACCAACACGAGAATCACGCCATCCAGACACATGGCCTTTAACAACTTTAATTGGTACAATTATAGCTGGTATGCAACATGTCTTACAACAATGATAGACACAATGACATCGCATGTCAGAGAAATTGCTTGTCTCTTCTCTTTCCATGATGTCAGCCAACTTCCCCTAAGAAAGAAACCTGGCAAGGAACTCTTGCCTAGCACTATTACCACGACTATTATCTTCTAGTGCCTCTTAGACCCAAGCTGAAATGGTACATTCATTTGCCCTACAAAAGGTTAAAGGCAAAGAAGGTGAATGAACGTGCAAAAATTAGCATCTGGCCTGACTGAAAAATTCATTTCTCAGATGCAAGGGATGGAACCATGCACCCCTGCAAGCAAGATGAAGGGCAAACTGGTGACATCAGACCACAGTCAACTACAGAAGGAGTCCAGAGGACCTCGGAGTGGTGAAGGCCAGCGCTCTCCACTTGTGTCATCCTGGCCTCTTGTGCTCCAACTCATCCCCTGTCCTTTCATCAAGAGATGGACACCACCTTCTGGGACCCCGGGCACAGTGAACCCCACCACTGGTCCGCTTCACTAGGGTGGTTCCGAGCAGTCACAGCTGTCCAATGTGGTGAGGGCACAACAAGTTTCAAAGAATAAGTAAAGACGACACCCAAGTATCACAGCAAACAAGAAAACCGATCACTTATATACCATTGCAATACCTCAAGTGTCTATAAATATGTCTCTCCAGAAACTGGAAACACCAAAGATATGATTTCACTAATCCTCATGGCACCTCTGTGAGGTAGGAGGGGGCGCGGTCAATGTGACAGCATTGATCTCAGAAATGCAGACCCAGGTGAGTGGGGGTGGGCAGGAGACCTCTGCAGGACCCTGGAAAGAAAAACGCAGCTGACTCCTGCTCTGTGCTCACACGTGATGGACAGAACGGAGGCTGCTTGCTTCCCTCCAGTGCCCACAGCCTGGCCAGGTAGGTGTGGCTGTCGGAGGCCTTGCAGCTTCCCTCGGGTGGATGGGATAGGCCCTTCTTGGTGGGAAGGATGTCAGCTGTTGGCATCTATTTCAGGGTGTGTGTGCGCACATGCACACGTGTGTTTTGAGTAACATTTGTAGAATACACTTGCTAAAATCTATTGGCCAATTCCAACACTGAAAAAATACATTTGGCAGAATAAGGCTGCATCGTAAGTATTTAATACTAACCAACACGACAGGTGCACCTGAATTTTCATGGGAGGCGATCACCTTGCTGAGTGCTCCAGTGAGGCCCAGACACCAGCCCTGGAAGTGACTTAGAGTGACCAACTAGCCTTGTGCTCTCCCCATGGCAACCCTTGATGAGGAAAGGCATTCACCACCCTCAACAGGCTCAGCAGGCTAGGGGTCCTGGGAGATACCATCCAGGGATCAGGGACACAGGATAGAGGCAGTGTCCCAATATGCCCTTCTCCAAAGGCAGCTCTGGACATGGTGTCCAGAGGTTTTGGGCTGAGGGAGGAGGACAAACACTCATAGAAGGCCATGTCCTTACTGTTTGTCCTTTGGCAGGTGGAAAGCCCTGTGGAGGGAATGGGACAGGGGTGTGGCAGTTGTCCCAGCCCGGCGCAGCCGGGGTGCACCTTGGCCATGTTTCTGGGGTGGCCCCTGCTGAGTTTATTCCTGCCAGCTCCTTCATCCTCCCCCCTCCCCCCCCCGGCTGTGCAGACCTCTGGAGAGCTCCCGTTGGACCCAAAGGGCTTAGGAAAAATCATTATTGTGGGAAAGACACAGGTTATGGGGAGGGGCGCCGCTCCCCGTTTCTGACGCCGGGGTCATTTCCAAAGCAGATCCATGGGGCGAGGCCACACTGGGACATCTAAACTGATGCAGTTCCATGTTCTTTGTGATGCTGTGGGACATGACACATTTTAAAATGTGTCTTCTACTCTGTGAAATCAGGATGCGAGATGCCAGTTGCTGATACAGAGCAGGATACAGGTGGAGTCTTGAAATAAAATCCTTCAGAAACCCAGAGGCTTGAAGGGGCGTCCATGCATGCCAGGAAACAACCCATCAGCCAGCAAACTGAGACAGAAACTTGACACATCACTTCATTTTGTTAAAAATAAAAGAGGTGACTAATCCGAGAGTGTCTTGTGCTGTCCCGGGCACTGCAGTGAATTGGGGGTCTCAGTCTCAGCACTTTGGAGGCTTTGGGCTGGGTAATGCCTGGTACCAGACACTTTCACAGGTGCAGTAGCCTGTGTAGCAGAGTCCAGGCCTCTGTCCATGCTGGTACCCCAATTCGTACCTACCCCAAATCCCACCAAATGTTTTTGGATGTCCCCGAGGTGGGGTGCAAAAATCTCCTCTTGGTTGAGAATGGCTGAAATAAATGGATGCTCTCAAAAGCGCAGTGATTTGTCAATATTCGTTGTGCAAGGTTTTGGTGACAGGTCCCCAGGGTGTTCACTTATCAAAGGGGAGAATGGGTAAGGAAAGTGTGTGGGAGAGTCAACGGACTGTCGTGGTGCCTGTTTCCTGTGGATACACTAGTGCCTCGTTTTTATTTCTTAAAGCAGTTTACAACCATTCCCTGACGGGCAGTAAGGCGGTGAATCAGTTGCTCTGTGGGTGTAAAGCAAGTTGTTTGGGCTCTTCCAGGCAGCTGAGCTGCTCCCGAGGAGGGGCGCCTCCCCTCTTTCCCTCCTACCCGCTCCCTCTCCGGGTCACACAGCACATCCCCTTGAGGGAAGCTGGGGGGCCGGGATCTCACACGCACCTGAGAGGCCCATCAGGGAGAACAGGTAGAGGCGGGCGGACCCCAAACAGACACCTGTTGCTCTGCCTCGGCTTGCTGCCCCTCCAGGCCCACGTCATGTCATTAATTAGGCAGCTAAGAAGCAGCTGTGGGCTCTAGGGCGGCACAGGCTCCCGTGAGATACAACCTAGTAAACAGATTACAAAGGAGTCCAAGGAGCCCTGCTTCCTCACCGCAGGGGGAGAGCTTCCTAGGACTTAATTCCTTGCTCTCTGCTGATCCTAATGTAATTTCCTATACAGAAGTTTAAGAAATAACCAAGAAAGTTCCCCTAAAATTAATTAACCCCCAACAAAACTGCCAAACCTTCTCCCCAGTGCTTGTCACAGAGGGTCTGGGACGAGCGTGGGTTCTGGAGCGGCACTACAGAGGTCCGGCCCCCTCTAGCGCCGATCCGGCCCCTCTCACCTGGAAATCAGGGTCCTTTGCTACCAAAAAGGGGATGTGTTGGCAGCCAGAAGAGAGAGAGGCAAACAATAACAACCATACCAAGGAGACAGGGCTTCGGATTGTCGTACAGTGCGCATCAGGTACTTGATATGAATCTACTGGGTAAGCACTTATAAATAAGGAGCAGTTCTTCCCTGCACCGGGCCACCGTCCTCGCTTAGGAGTCATCGTACAGAGGGTTGTTGTAGTTTCCCCAGGACCCGTAGTCGTGGTCATCCAAGAGCCTCCCGTAAGAGGAGTGCCTAGGAGGAAGCAGACACAGCTGGGTCACAAGCAGCTGCCGTCTGAGCCCAGCCCATACCCTGCGGCCTGAGCCTGGGGGCCGGTGGGCACCTGAGCCGCGGCCCCACCAACCCCAAGGTGGGGGCCACCTCCTAGCACCTGAAGTCCTGGGGGCCCCGCCTGGGCCCCATGGGCGCTTTCTGTGGATCTCAGCTGGGTCCCTGTCTCTCCCCTCCTCCTCCAGAGCAGGAAGATGGGCAGGGGGCATCTCCATGGCTGTCCAGGGGGAAGGACGGAGGTGGGTCCTTGGACGGAGGCTTTAATTGCCCTGAAGCAGCACTGACACAACCACAGCCATCGGTGCCACCTCTGCCCCTCGGCATTTAGGTTGAGTTGCACGATGTACAAAGGGCTTCTACACTCAGTCTGCAATAGATCTCATGATAAAGCCCACAGAGAAGTCGTAGCTTAGCCTTCTTTCCCTGGAGAGCAGCATGGGGCTTGGAGACGTCAGCAGACGTGTCTGTGGCCACCTCACAGAGGTGTGCATCCAGTCCCCGCCTCCTGTGCCTGAACCCAGGGCTCAGAGTTCAGGTCCTAGGGTCTAAGGAGCACCTTAATTCAGCCTGGGTCACGGGCTCAGGGGCTTTCTCAGGAGCTGACACACACTTCTTATTTCTATCAGAAACCCCGAGTCAGATGGCTATTTCTCTTCTAGTCAGTCTCTGACTGCTTCTCATCTCACACATAGTGAGAGCCAAAGTCATTACAATACCTCGGAAAGACTTAGAGCATCTGGCCTGGCTAGTTTTTTGAGCAAATCACCTACAGTTAAAGGAGCAAATCAGCTCCTTTTCTTCCTTCCCAGGCCTTCACACACACCCTTACCCTAGGGCCTTTGCACTTCTCATTTCTGGACCTAGTCACCTACCTTCTAACACAGTGTACACTTCATGCATTTGCTTTGCTAGGCCTCTTCCCTGACTAGACAGTGCGTTCCAGTGTACACTATTTGCCTCTTCTGTTGATTCCTGGCTGCATTTGGCACCTAAGAGAATATCTGACACACAGCAAGTCCTCAGGAAATGTTTGTGGAAGAAATCGTGATGAAAACAATACAACCTGAATTCCCCTAAAACTGAATCGGCCCATAAGGTGGGAGCTTCCTGGGGATGGGTCCAGCCATTTCAAAACCAAAATTAATGGCAGGATCGGAGGAATGTGGCAAAAACGAGCCCCTGGCATTCCTGAGGCTCACGTTAGGTGTGAATATCTTTCCACTGGAAATCACACGGGCTGGCTAGGTTCACTGCAGAGAGACATGCTTACTGCCTGTTCTTGAATGATATGAAAATGAGACAAAATGGAAACACTATACGATCCTCAGGACACAAAATGCATTGGCTGTACTTTTATCTCTTGCTGAAATAATTTCCCGTGCTCTTGTGAAACTTATTTATATCAGTCAGGTGTTGGCAGAGACAGTATTTGCAAAGGGCTAGCCCCTTATGGTGCTGCTTTCAAACTCTGAGCCCCTAGAATTCCCATTTATGTGCTGGAAGCTGGCTCAGAAGAGCCAATCTGTGCTCTTGGAGAGGGACCTGTTCATTTCCGTAGGTGTGGGAAGAACAGGGACCTCCAAGAGCAGCTCATACACGCCGCTGCTTGCTCAATTTGCAGGGCCGGGAGTGGTTGCTTCAGTCGACAAAGTCTCCAACATTGTGTGACCCAGGGTCCCCTCAGCTCGAGATCCCCAATGCCAAGCAAATCGTGTAGTGGGATGGTTGAGAAGTGCAACCCACAGAATGAAAATGTAAAATCCTGGCCATTTCAACCCTGGAGCCTATCCTCAATGCGCCATGACTTCCTGTTACGAACCTGGCAGACATCTACTTAATAAACACGCATTCTTATGGAAGGGGCAGAACCCTCCACTTCTCTAAGGCAATTTAGCTTCTCCAGCCATTTTTGTCTCTGTCATATAATTCTAGTCCCATAAAACGTTGGCTGCCAAGAGATGCATATCCTATGTTCAATATTTTTTGGCTTGCTGTGCCTTCATCTGTAAAATGGAAAATTAAATATATATATATTAGGGCTGTTGGGGAGATTGAATGAAGCAAAGCATATGAAAGTGGTTAGCACATAGTAAATGCATAAGTGTTGGCCAAGGCTGCTTCTCAGGTTTTATTATAATGAAACTTATATAAGCACATGCTAAATCTGCAGGCAGTAAAAAAATGGCATTGAATGAAAAGCAAACCTCCCACTGAGGAACTCCTGAAATTAGGCCCCAGCATAGTTATAAAACCTGTTTCTTATATTATTGCTATTTGAATTTTATAAATTACTGTGCCAAAGTGGGGTCAGAGAATCACAAGTCTTCTCTCTGTTTACTGCCTGTGGTTATTTTAGGCAGGACTCTGGGCAGTGCTGTAAGGGACACTGGCCATGCAGAGACTGGTGCTGACTTTCATTTTCTTTGCCTCCCCATCTGAAGGCAGAGTTAGTTGAGTGAAATACGGACAGGTAGGGAAAAAGATATGGAAAACCCAAACAGGGAACATCCTGGGTCCAGAGAGCTCATTTTGACATGCACATGAGCCTCAGCTAGAAGAACTGGGTCCAAGCCAGGTCTGGATGCACCCGCTGCTGCGGTACAGAGCACACTGAACAGATTTCACATATCTGTGAGAAGCGGAGGGTGGTTTGTGAGCATGCTGACCTGTTTCTCCAGGTAAGAATGTCTTAAGTCAGGGCACATTTTGCAGGGAAATGGGGAATTTTTCCAATTGGGCTTTGAGAATCTAAAAGTAAAAACCTTCCCTGTTCCAGTGTTAGGACAGTAGCAGCCACGGCCCTCAGATGGCTTTGTCACTGTGACTCAAAGCGGAGCTGGTACAGCACCGTCTCCTTGTCCTAGGGCAGTGTTGCTTCATCTGATTCCAGCTGAGAAGCAGTCCCATGGCTGATGTCAGGGTCATGCCAAGGTGATTTTGTTTCCTCAGTTTCCTGGTAAGAATTGGGATCTGCCCCATGCAGAGGATTTTCTATTTGTGCTGCCCAGGCTCCTCTTTGACACCAACTTCTTGGGGGCAGACTATGCTCTGGGTGTGATGGTTACTGCAGACACACAGAGGAGAGCTGCTTGCGTCTTATAGCATATAAGAGTGTACACGGTGGGGACGCCGAAGACTGGGGCCGGTCATGGTAGGACACAGCCACAGCAGAGTGAAAAGACCACATGAAGGAAGGCCACAGGTCTACGCCACCCCTCAGACTCCAGAGACAGGCAGAGAAGAGAACCAAATCACGAAGAGGAGGGAAACCCACGCTCTGATGACGTGGCTGCCCAGCACTCCGCACAGGGACCCTCCTCCCCTTACTCAGTGTCACTGCAGGTTTGGGGCCACATTTCGCCCACGCTGTGTGGTTTACGAACTAAAAGCAGAGCTGAGAGGGCAAAGGAAGGAGTGATTTCTTCCAAACTGTCCCCTTGCCACTGGCTTCTCCACCAGCTTCTCTCTGATAAAGACCCTGGGTTCAAGCCTCACTGCCACATGCAATGAAAATATCACTTCACTTCCCGGTCCACCTGCAGCTAGTGACACGGGCTGGGTGACACCTGGTGAGCATGGTGGCATCCGTGTGAAGCCTTCCTTGTTACTGTGGAATGGCACCCATTTTAAGGTAACTATAATATTAACACCCAATTGTCCTTGAAGATGACTGAGGTATATGCTTTTCTGGTGTTGAACAAAATCCTTTTAGAAAACACCCCCTTTTCCAAGGGCCAGCGCCAGCCCCCATGTCCCCACCCCATCCTCAAGCACCCAGGGACTCTTCCCTTTTAATGGACAGCACGTACCCCAGGCTAAGAAGCAGGGGGACAGGGCGGGTGAGACCTGGCTAAGCTCTGCGGAAGCAGCTGGAGGTGCGGCTCTTCTGCCATTGGAATCAGCGCCAGACCTCGGGGCAGTTGTAACTGTGACCTCACTGTTCCCCCTGGTAGCTCTTTTCTCCTGGTTGTCGTTTCTCCTCCCGCTTTCTTTTGTGTGAGGATTTCTTGGAAGTTTACCATCTAAAGACCCTACCTTGGGCCTGGGGGACACCTCAGCCAGTGAAACAGACCAAGTCCCTAGGGGGCAGGAGGTGGACACCTTGGTAAGGTGGACATGACGTAAGTTAGAAATAACCACATGGCAGTGGCAGTGAGTGGGATGTGAACAGCAGCAACGAGGTGTCTGGAGTGGGGATGAAGCTGGTCACTCCCAGTGTGGCCCTGCGCCCAGGAGCCCTGGCAGCCTCTGGAAGCTCATTAGCAATGCAGTACAGGGCCTGGACTAGGCAGACCAGAACCCAGGGGCGGGGGCCCAGCAAACTGTTTCTAGGAAGCTTTCCCATGGATTCTTGTACAATGAAGCTTGAGAATCAAGTAGATCAGACCTGCAGAGCCCCCGCAAACTGATCTGAAAAGCAAGACCGAGAATCACAAAGCCAACCTGGGGACAACAAATTCTAGACTCTCTTAGCCTTCATAGCTGGCTGAGCTTGCTCTGCTACCAGCTGCCCAGCCTCAGAGCTTGCTGGGTAGGCCTACAACCCACCAGCTAGCAGAAGGCGTCCAGCTGTGCAAAATGCAACCCTTGCCTGGGAAGACACCAGGAAAGACAGGTGACTGTGGCGTGACGCCCTGGAGGCTGCGCTCTGCTTTGTCTGTAAGTCAGGCTCAGGTTTATTTTCATGATGAGAACAGCCCTGCTGCCTGTCTGGGTCCCAGCACACTAATTATAGCAGCCCCACTTCTCGGCCACAGCAGATAGGGTCTCTCACCAGCGTGATCACCCCCGGCTGAACAAGCAAAATAGAGCAGCTGACCTCATCCCTAATTAAAGACACCCTCCTGCAGGAGGCAGGCAGGCCCGGAGCTCTCCCCTAACCCTGCAAACAAGCCCTGAGGCCAGGACTTCCCCAGGACGGTTTCTTTTTATCAGTGTCTAACAGGAATGGAACTTCACAGGCCCCTTAGATCAGCTCCCCCAAGACTGCCAAGACGGACACAGAAGCCTGAGAGCCAGGGCATGATTAGAGAATGAGCAGACTTGCCCTGCTTCTCCTCCCCTTCTTTTCCTCTTCTGTGAATCCCTGATTGCATCCCTGGAGGTGACTCCAACCTCACAGCTCACGGTCCGCTGCTGCCTTGTCACAAAACTCCAGGGCCAAAGCACAGTTCCGACAGCAGTGGCCGTGGCCAGTTGACCTTCCATTGCCTGCCCCTCGTACCAGGATGGAGTGTGTGTGTGCATCAGCATGGCAATCTTTGAGCTAGGTGTTGCGGTTGTTACAAATGGGGAAACTGAGGTAGAATGCCGGAGACCCTGCCCCCAGGCGCATCTTTAACCACAGAGCTGCCATCGGCCTGGGCACCCTGCACTTGCTGCAGAACAGGCCCTTAAGTGACCTTGGAGGAAGGGTGTGGTCAGCTATATTTTTGCAGATGGAAGAAATCAAAGATAAGGGAGATTAGAATTTGCCCAAGGCCACCTGGGCAGCAGGAGGAGAGACCAGTCCTGCGCTGAGCTTGGCTATGGGGCTCCCCTACGTCTCCACACTGATTGCTGCTGGTTAGGACAGGTAGATACCAGGAGGGCTCTGGGAGGGCAGCTCAGGGCAGGTCCCATTATAAGCCACATGTTAAATGGCCCAAGAAATGAACCGATGCAGGTCCCCTGGCAGCGGACATTGTGTCCACACTGGGTCCCTGGGCAGAAACCAGATGGCTAAGGGCTTAGGAAGCCTTTGGAGGAAATAGGATTTGGGCAAAAGCTGAGAGGCTGTCCCTGTGTTCTTGGGGACTGGGCCTGGCTGGTGCTGCAGCCTGTGGTTGTAGGCCAGAGGGTTGTGATGCCTATGAGCTGTGACATCAGTCTTCACACCTTCAGCCAAGTGAGCTCCAAGTCCCCAGACAAGAAAACTCCTGTTATGGTTCTCAGAAATCCAGGATGACAGAAGAATAAACTTCTAGCGAAAGCCCAGACACACACACACACACACACACACACACACGCACGCACGCACGCATGCACACACACACACATCAATTAGCCAACTCTATGTTTGATGAATGATTCCAGGGGCTTTCCAAGAATCTGGTAAAGGAACCCTTGAAGGGGTTTTAGCATAGCCTCAGGATTCTTGAGAACCATTCACCACCTTCTGTTATCATTTTGGCAAAATAACTAACGAGGAGCAGAAAGGGGCTTTCCTTTGGGGGTTTCTAAGACGGTGGGATCAGCTTCAGTTTATAGCGCCAAACGCAAGCAGCTTTGCAGACAGAGAGCAGCCTTACTTTTACGGCATTGTGTGCCTTTCTACATTCAGGAGCGAGAACCTGCCTGGTGGAGGGAAGCAATGATTAATTCAATATAATCATTCACTAAGTTAACCTGGTGTTAAAGATTGGGGAAATAGAGCTAAAAATAAAACTTCATACTATTTTAATCAGCAGTCAGAAGAAAATGCCATGAGTTGCTCTGGTGGCAGGGGTGGGTCCTATCAGCCACACGGTCCCTGTGCCCGGGGGTGCCTGGCATGCAGCTGATGCCAACGCCTGTCAGTACGGCTCTCTGTGCCTCTGTCCCCAGAGCTCCTTACAGTCTACCACTGTGAGAGGAGGCTGTTGGGGGCAGTGCATGTTAATCCTCCCAGCTGCACTCTCGGGAATGAGGATGACTATCCTTACCTTAGAGGTGTGGGAGCGAGGGCTGGTGATTTGTCCTCTTGCCCCAGCTCACAAGGCTGGGACAGGGGGCACGGGATTCAGACTAAAGTCTCCCTGAAGTGTACCAGATGGCCTGCCTATCATTAGTGTGGTCTAAGAAGGTAAATTTGAATTCTTGCCTAAAGTCAAGAGTCTTTTAGGTTAGTTCAACATCTTTTTAGGGGGGAAGGGCAGAAGCAAGATTTTGGTGACATAGTTCAGGAAGTCACCACTGGCAATTCCAAAAGGACTCTACCATGTATCCATTTATAAATAAGTTCATTTTTTTGAGCCCTGGAACCTATTTTTCAACAGACTTCGTTGGAATTGGGAATGAGGTTCGCAGACTAGTTCATATGGGCCAATTTAACTCATAATTAAAGTGCAAGGTACCTGCTGTGATAAACTAGTAATTATTCCAGATGGGAAAAAGCACCATTTAGTAAGATGTAGTTTATAAAACTGCTTGATGTTCAAAGAAATACACATTAATGAAGGCAAGATTTTGTAGAATCTAAAGGAAGCTTGTAAATGTTTTTATGAAGCTTTTGGTATTGGTTTGGAGGGGCTTTTTGTTCCAATTTCTCTCTGAAATTGGCTGTCCTTATTTGTGGTGTCTGGGAGGAGGTGATGCCCAGGGCTCCCTGTCTTGCTGGGCACCACTGCTGGGTACAGGAGTGCAGAGTGAGGATAGAGAGAGGGAAGCAGGGGGCAGAGGGCGAGGGGGCTCCCTGTGGGTGGGGAGACAGGACAGGACCGCAGAGGAGGTGAAATTACAGGGTCAGCTTCACGTGGGGACAAGGACAGAGGACGGGGAGCACAGGGCTTCTAGATGGCCTCGCACCCTAACTTCCTGTCCTGCTACGGAGAGCAGGGCCTCGGCTGACCATTGTGGTTGCCCTCATTTCAAAGAAGGAAAGAGTTCCTAAACCTGAAAACCTAAGCATGCAGTCTCAGGAGAAAACCTAGTCTTATAGAACAGCTACAGCTGCCTTTACTGTCCACACGTTGCAGAGAACCACTGAAATCTTCCTAAGCAGACTTAGTGAGTTCGCGGAGCATCCAAGTGCGGGAACAACCACGGTACAGGGGGTGTACCTCACCTGTACACCTCACTGGGCTCACGGGTCGGATCTGGGCTCTGAGGCGTGGCTTCCCAGGTCACCCGGAGATCCCAGCGTGGAGCCTTAGATCTGGAGTCCTGACCCCAGCTTCATTCTCCTTACATTCTAGCACCATTTGGACTTTTTTTTTGGTACTGGGAATTGAACCCAGGACCTTACAATTGCCAGGCAGGCACTGAGCTATATCCTCCTTCTATCCTGGCCGCACACCTTGCGTTTGAGCTCCTGTCTCTGCCCTAGTCGGTTTCAGACCAACGACTCCTGTCCAGTGTGGAGTAGGCCGGCCACATCCACCCTTGGCCAGTGGCTGTGAGGACTAAGGCATCTCTGGAGAAACAAGTCCAGCTGATGTGGTGGTACACGTGGGTCATCACTGGAGGCTGAGGCAGGAAGACACAAATCCAACTGGGGCATCTTAGTGACACGGTAAAGCCCTGTCTTAAAGTAATAAATAAAAAAGGGCTGGGGTGCAGCTCAGGGCAGAGGCTCTGGGTTAAGTCCTCAGTGCCAAAAGAAATAGGCCCTCAGCCAATCATCTCTCGGCCTACAGCCTCACCAAAGGAAAATCCTCTGTTTTCACGAAATGCGAGTCTCACCTGATCTTCAGATACGCCGCGACTCCAAACACCAGCACAACCACGGCAATGACCGTCACCGTGATGGCAGCCACGCTGCCTGTGGAGGAGAACAGAGTTAGTGACTCCCAGGGCACAGTACCCACTCCTGCCTGCCCCTTCCCTTCCTGAAAGAGGAAAATGTTACTGACTGCCGGTCACTGTGAGAAAGTCACTAATGGAACAATCCCCAGACCTATGTGCTGCTGCTGGCACATTTTTATGGCACAGACGTTTGGCAAATGGTCACTATTGTTCCAATATTTACTGACATCCTCTGGTCCACCTGGAACTCTGTGAGCCCACAGCCGCCTTGGGCTCCCTTCTGAAGAACGACACCAGGCTTGCACAGCTGATATTGGCGGAGATAATTGATTTTGAGTCTCATGATATCCTCTTTTCTTCTTATAGGTCTGGCTCATCTTCCAATCACTTGTGAGGTATTTTGGAGACAGGATGTCCTAGTCAGGGGTCGCCACAAAGTGATGTGGTTGGCTTCCTAAGGAACCAGAGTCACACAGCTATCTTGTGATTGTCCACTTTATTTAAAAGGGTCACTTTGGTGGGAGATGGGCTAATTTGAATGATACCTCCACATTGAATCATTTAAAAAAACTCCATCTTGTGAAGTGTATGCAGCTTTCACCCTTCAGTGACACATCTGGTTTTATAGAGAATATGGTCAAGCCTGGCGTGAAAAGTTAGGCCACCTCTAGTAGGTTACACTGTTTGTTTTAATAACCAGATGCAATTACAAAGTAACATGAAAGTTTTACTCTGTAGTTTCAAATCTAGTTCAATTATTAATAGGCAGTTAAAAACAAAACAAAACAAATCCTCTGAGCAGGCAGCATCGTAAGAATAACCATACTGCCTCTGGATACCACTCGGCAGCACAACGCTCTTTTTGTGTGAGCTCTGGGCTAATGATATATATATATATATATATATATATATATATATACTTCAGCTTTATTCTGCTCAGAAATGCAGGAGTCAATTGGGCTCTTGTCCCTTGTTACTGTAGGTAACTTTTGGCCCTGACAGCGGTGTTAGGGAAATGATTTACTGCTTCAGTACATGAACGAGTCTTCTCAAACACACACGGAAATGTGCACAGAGTCTGGAGCTGGAGATGTGGACTCATGTGTGGTCCAACCAGGAGTATCAGTGTGACCAAGAGCTATGTACCCAAGCCCGCCAACTCCTGTGTTTCCCACTGCAGAGACAGGGGAACAAGGACGGTCTACCTGCTCATCTCACGTGACTTCAAGGAGATGAAATGCGATGGCGTGTACTTCTGTCTACCTACAGAACCCTCGAATCCATGAGCCAGGACCCATGCCCCCCTCTCCTGTACCGGTCTCACGGGTGACGAAGCTTCTCTAGATGGAAATTTTTTGGAGACTGATTATTGGGAGATTATTTTGCCATCTGTCCTTTTATTTGTCCCCACCAACATGAATGGTTTTTGTTTACTGTTCCTTTCAGATATCCCCACCAGCAAAAGAATTGGAGCTTAGCTGAGGAGCAAAGCTACTTACTGCTTGGAACGCCCGGAGAGCCCTGGGGGAGGGCTGGCTACCCCAGGCACCATGCTCCTGTGCGTCCTGTCCAGGAGAGCCAAGGGGGACTGCTGCCGACAGACATGAGGACACAGGCCAGCGCTCATGTCCGTATGGAGACTGGCCACGCGTGGCTACATCCATGCTTGCACACTTGCGCACACACACACATTCTTTCATTTGCCCCTGAGGTGCTGTGGAACCCGATTAGTGTAATTATTGGTTTAATTTCTCTTTTCACTGTGTAGAGCAGAAATGATGGCTCCGAGGGCTCGAATGTGTGAATGGGTCAAGCAGAGACAGTCAGAGCTCAGACCCTCCTGGGAAAGCCTCTTTTCCTGCTCTGAAAGGCAGCTCTTACCTTCCTGGCCTCCAAGCTGCGCTGAAATTAGAACAACTCAGAGTTCACCGAGGCCTCAGAACAGCTCTCTCAAAGAGCTGATGGAGGGAGAGTTCTAACCACAAGGCAAGGTGGAGGGGGCATGTTAAGATGAGAAAAGATATGGTTTCTGCAAGTAGTTTAAAAACTAGTCTTTTGCTCTAATTTCTCCCTTTCCTTAAAAGAGAAGGAAAGTAGCTGATTTTCCTGTATGATTCTTCTTCCTTGCCCCAGGGACAAGGTAATGTAGGAAATCATAGGTTTGACCTTTTCCAGATTCCTCCCAACCTTAAGCACTTGGGCCTCCTCTAACCCTGAAGTGCTGAGCTTGTTTATACATTTCTTTCTAAAGATAAATGAAGCTGTTTCCCTCACTCAAGCGCCGTTCCTTTTTTGGTTGTTGTTGAGACAGCAAGTGACAGCATGGCCACCATGTGACGGTGGCTATCCAGCTCTGGGTGTGACCCTGCTGTCTAATGGGGCTCTGTAGGTCACCCTTTCTGGCATCCTCCGTGACCAGCGCAGGATGGATGCCTGGGGATGGCTGGGCCAGAGGGCCTCTGAGAGTTGGCACCCCCTCCCCCACCATACAAGGCCTGGAGGTGGGAGGTAGTGTGTGCTTGAACACCTGGGTCTCCACTAGGTACTCTGCCGCCAAGGCTTCTGCAGAGTGCCAGCCAAGGAGCCAGGTCTTCTGGCCTCCACCTCGGCTAGCTCTGACCACCTGGAGACCCCGAGTCCTGAGCTTTCTTCCCCATAGCCACTGTGACTCACATGTCCCTGCAGTTGAGGCCTGCGAGGGGTTCCACCCTGAGAGCTTTGAGCAGGTGAACGGGTTGCTGAGGAACATAAGCACAATTTTAGGGAACTGGGAAGCTTTGTCTCCTCCTTGTGAAAACAAATGTCACTTCCCCAAGTCTTGTTTAAATGACACTGGAATTCCCCTGATCCTGCCCTTTGCCCTCTGCCGGGGGGGGGGGGGCAGGGTAGAAGGAGGGCTGAGGGCACCGTGGACCATGTGCTGGCAGGGAGGGTGGGACGTGGCTGGTCAGACTGGGTGTGAAGTATGGCAGAAGCTCAGGGGTGGGCGGACGGGGAGAGTTAGGGAACTCCTCTGCAGGTTGGAGAGGCCAAGACCTGGGAAGAGCCACCGTGCCTGCAGGATTGCCCTCACCCAGGGGCTCCCGAGGTTCCACACTCCAGTGGCTCCTTGAGTTCTGTACTTCCTCCAAGTCTGAGTCTTCTCAGTGTGCCTTTTGGCTGCTGTGGTCCAGGCCCAGGACAAGAGCAAAGGAGCTCAGGGACAGCTGAGGCTGCTGACCTCTCCCGGGAGGCTGCCATGGCTGGCACAGTGCCAAGGACTTTACTCTTTCTAGAAGAAGTGTGGGATACTAGCAAGTCAAGGCCCGGAGAGCTCAGGACTTGACTCAAGTCTCCCTCTGGGGAAGGAGTGAGCCAGCTTCTGAGCCCAGGACCTCTGGACCCAGGCTCTGTGCTTTTAATCTCTTTCAGCCCCTCCCTCAGCCTGTACAGTGCTGTCCTCTCACCTACCACCGGTGCTGTGAGAAGCCTTCCTGACCCGGGGCAGGTGACCTCTGTGCCTCCTCGTCCCAGTCACTGGGCCCGTGCTTTGAGGCTCCCTGTGTGCTTTCAGGCCCAGGCATAGTCTCTGGCCCATAGTGGGCACTTTGCTCTTTTATTAAATGTTGGATAAATAAATGTGATATTGGGGGAAAGTGGTACTGGAGGTTTCGGGCCCTAATCTCTGTACTGAGAAAGCTCTGGAGAAGCAGGCTTTCTGTGTGTCCATCTGAGAATCCCAGATCTCATATGAGAACAGCTCCTACAATTTGGTCTGTGGTTCCACCCCTCCCCATGCCACCCCAGCCTTCCACAGTCTGTGGGTGTCCACAGCTGGCTGGAGGAAAACTTCAGGAAGAACAATTAGTCAGGTGATATTTGTGAAGCAGCACAGTGAACTCTCAAAACTCTTTGTCCCCGGGCAGGTCTGATTGTCCACCCACTACTACCCTCCCCTAGGGCCTTCCTGGAATGATTGTGGCATTGCTGTAAGGGGTGTCTTGCCCCCACCTACAAGATCCTTCTTGAGCTCAACATTCTTTGGAAACTGTCTCTGAGAAGGACCTTACACCTTCTGTTTCTAGGTGTTTCTTTGATTTGTGCAGCCCAGTTTAGTGACTTCATGGTAGCATATGCCTGATACTGAAGTCTCTAGCCACGGTATGTATGTGTGTGTGTGTGTATGTGTGTGTGTGTGTGTGTGTGTGTGTGTGTGAGAGAGAGATGCATCGTATCTCTGAGTAGAGATGCTATCTGCCTACTCTCCAGCTTGGGGTCCCTGAAAGCGAGCAACTCCAAATTATGCTTCCCTTTTCATTGAGGCCTCAAATAAATAATTCATAAAGTAACCCTAATGTCTTCTGAAGTGTAGCTATCTTTTAATTGGGTGTTATTAGCAGTTAGGATGCAAGCAAAAAGCTCCTTCTAAAGCATCTAACTTACATGCAAACATTAACACAGGAGTGTTTTTAATTAGCACAGCCTAAGCTGTCTCTGTTAGTTAGTCCTCCTCCCCGCCACTCTTTCCTAGTCATTAAATCACTCTCCTCATCTGTTCACGCAGAGCGGGAAGGTAAACTGCCCCCAAATGAGCCTTGTGTTATCACAAGCAGAGCCTCTGCCTCAGGGTTCTGCTCTCCTCCGAAGCTCACTGCAGGGTAGAGCTGGGCCTGGCGTTTGGAGCAGGACCCAGTCCTGCACTTTTCTGCAGCAGGTCATCCTCCGCACCCTGGGGCTTGGTGGCGGTGAGAAGGAGCCCTTGCGTGGGACAGGCGCCCACTCCTCCTTCCTCCTCTCCTTCGTCTGCAGGGGGCACATCCAGTAGGATGCTTGGGGATAGGTTTGAAACTAATGCCAACCAAAGGCTCACGTGGGAACAATGCTCTGTTACCATGGTTTCCAGCTTTCCTCGCTTCACTTACAATCTTTTCCAGCACAAAGAAGACCCCTTCTCACTTGGGATTTAACAACTTGAGCAGTTCTACTGACCTATGTTCTTCTTACACATCTGTAACATAAACGGAGGAGCGCAGACCTCCTTCCCCTTCCTCTTTTGCCCTCCACATGGGACCCAGCTGAGGAGCACCCAGTGTCTCAGGGACAGGTGCATTGTCCTTATCCCGTGATAAAATCAGGTTCCCTGGACCTGACAGTAAAGACCAGGTTGAGGATCTCATCTCCTAAGTCATCTCTTCGCAATCGGGGGTGAATACTGTGTGACAGGAAGCGCACCATGGCCTGCTGTTATCTCTATGAATACGGGGAGTTCCTTCTCTTTGTCACCTCCTCCTCTGTCTCTTTAGTATTTTCAGATGAAAATGGCTTCTCTGATAAAACAACCCTGAGGGGGAAAAATTAGCCAGAGAAACTGGCATAGCGTTTTCTGACCATCATTCACCTGGCAGGTGAAGACGCAATCCCTTGAGGCCTTAGCACACATGACCTTCCTCACTGCTGTTCCCGCAGGTCAGAGGAGGTAGGAAGAAGGAAGGGCAGAGCTTCTGAGGCCAAAGCAGTCCGAGCCCTGTTTGTTAAGCAGTGTGCACTGTGCATGTTTATGGTTTATATCACAGACTCTGGGTGGGGACCAGAGTGTCAATTTCAGGCCACCTGCCCCAACACCTTGGCCAAGGGTAAGGACATCAGTGCAATTACTGCAGTTCCAAGGACTCAGAGACCTCTGAGGAAGCTCAGCTAAGGCTAGCCTTGTCCCCATGTAATTAATCACCAAGGCCTCAGGAACCTGCTTTTGGATGCTGTATTTACCAAATTTCAATTTCTCCCAGACTCAGGCCCTTAATGCTTTAAGAGTTTAAAAACACTGAGAAGAAAAATAATTTCCAAACTCTGGGCCAAGCTAAGTGAAGAGTACCATTTCTGAGTCTGGACGGACCACTTTTGGAGCAGGTGGGGCTTGGGCTTAATCCAGTAGCTCAGCTTTATTTCCTGAGCTCCTTGCAATAGCTTTTACCCCAGCTGGAAATCTCTGATTGTTTGGACTCTTTAACCCTTTCCTTTGGCTTTAGCAAGTTTACTGAAAGTGTTACTGTTTCGAGTGTGAACATAGTTATTTTTCTCCTTCACACTTCTTGGATTATCCCTTTCTGTATTGTGCTGTAGGCAGGCACTTAAGTGGACTCTTATTGCCTAGAATTCATGGTAAGTATCCCACTGGGAGTCTTCAAGTATTTTACAAACATTCTAATTTTTCAAGTAAGAAAACCAAAGTCTAGAATTTAAACTGTTGCGGGTATTCCTACTAAGGATTTGGAACCCAACTGTAATAAGTTAGCACTTTAGTGTTAATTCATTTAATCCTAATCAGAATCCTGTAGAAGAGTTACAGCACTAAACCTGCACTCTCATTTTATAATGAGGAAAGTTTGACAGCCAGGGACAGGCAAACTTGCCCCCAGGTCCCCACTTGGCAAATGGCATTGGTGAGATTTGAATCAGGCAATCTTATGCCCAAACTTGTGCAAATATTCTTGCCTTCCCAGGGCCTGCCTTTGGAACGACTTTATAATTTCTTCAAATGGAAATATGTTAAAATATTTTGGATGGCCTACAGTCACTGACTGAGATTTTAGGATTTTAAGGTAAGTTCACGTTCATATTTCCTGTGGTCCATCCCTTGAAGGCCAGGGGTCTGACTGGGAAAGCCAGCCTCTGTTAAATAAAATGCTTTTCTTTCCTGAGACCTGAGAGAGAAGCACGCCAAGGACAGCTTAGCATCCGTTATGTGCTGTCCTAACTCAATGCTCCCACCTCAGTTCGTGGGATGGATGTTTTAGATCCTTCTCTGGTAAAGGTGTGGGCTCGTGCTAGTCTATCTGTCTCATGTCCCTGGTGGGGTATTTTGTTACTATAGAGACTCGCTCTTTTGAGCTGGAAGGTTATGTAACAGTTCAGTCTAGTATGGAGCCAGGTGTCTTCCAATCAGCTTTCCCAGTGAGCCGGCAGCTACTGATACACTAACGTAAGCCTTGCTCATGTCGTCAATCTGATTTTCTCAGTGAAGCATTTCCACAACCACTTTAGTCATCTATGAATGGTGAACGTCTTTGGAACAGAAGAAAGAAATGGCCCTTTGGGGACAGAAACTCTGGATGTACTAATACGCGACATGGGGAGAATTCCAGTATAGGATGGTGCTGTCTCCCTACCAGCTGACAGCACAGTGGTAAATGGCTGAATTTTGACCTTGACATATATTTCGAAAGGGCACTTTTGAAATATTTCAAAACAGATTAAGATATACGTAGTACAAGTAAGCAAGAGGAGAAATATCAGAAGCTGAAACAAGGATTTCAAGCAACTTTTAACTAAAATAAAGCCTGAACTTTCGTGCTCCTTAGGGCAGTTTACTTGGCTTTAATAAGCTTTAAGGTTTAGCCTAAATTTGAGGAATTGTGCACAGAAGCAGCACTGAGAATGAGGCCTCCAACAGTACCTGCGGTGGCACAGAGCCTGTGGCAAAGCCGCAGGGGACCCAGAATGCTGGAACACCAGTGTGGGGGCCTGGGGGCGCAGGGCACAAAACTCAAAGTGGGAGCGGAGAGCCCCAAGATGTCCCCAGCGGTGACAGTGTCCACCGTGTCTCTGCATTCACAGGGAGGGCGTTCAGTTTCTCTGGTTCTGAATTTAAAGCTCAGGACTTACAAAGATAGAAATTTATGTGGATTTATTATCTAAAACTGCTATTTAGCCACCCCTAACTAAATTTGATTAATTTGGTTCACTCATTCACTGAACACTGACTGAGCACTGTTAAGTTCTAGACAGGTATTTGTGAGCCCAAGGGCACAAGGCCTGCTTTCCTGTACCACAGGAAGCCATGGAGGGCAGGGATGCTGCAGGGTGGGTCACTGCAGCCTGGCAAGGAGGGACACAACGAAGTTGGTGGGTGGATTGTAAAGGGCAGGGCTGAGAGGAACTGGGTCCCCCAGAAACACCTGAACCAGTGCTGTTTGGCTGAATTCTGGGGCATGAGGGGAAGCAGCCAGGCGGGGCACGATGCTGAGAGAAGGCTCCAGCAAAAGTATCTGAAGGGTTAAGGCGCCAGGTCAAGGAGAGAGCAAACGCTCTGTGGGACTGAGAGCAAGTGGGTGTGGGTGCTGCATGCTGGGAGCAAGGGGCAGGGGTGAGGGTGACCAGGGTGGCATAGAAGCCCCATAAACAAGGCCTTGGGGACTTCACTCTGAAAGCAGTGGGGTACCCTGCAGGGCCAGGACAAGTGTGCTCCTGGGTCACGTGCGACCTGAGCAGGTTGGGGTTTAACTCTACTCTAACCGTGCCGAGCTTATGGGGCTCTGACCACCCAGAAGCAAGAAGAGAAGTGGTTGAAGCTGGGAGCTACTAACAGTGCTCAGCGCTCAGTGGTGGGGAGGACACAGGACCCAGGACAGAGAGGACTGGAGAGGCAGTGAGAAGCCAGGCCTGGACATCACCGGGATCTAGTATTTGTGAAACGAGCCCAAGGATGACTGCTTTCTGGTGCATCCTAGGCATTCTCAAAGAACAGGAAATAGCTAACATTCTGTTACATGGCCTTTCATGCCTATTTTTAAGGATCAAATCATTATGTAACGATTTAACCTATTTTTATAATGTTTTCAAAGTATGGTGGTCATTAACTCACTACAATACACACTTTTTACTCCTGGTACTTTTCTCAGTCTACTTTAAAAACTATTCTTTCTTTTTTCCTATCAATTAAGTCTGCTTTGCACACCTATACTCATCCTAAGGACACAGCTGTCTTGAGGATCGGACAGTCCCTTCCAGGGACATAAGATGTCTAGATGTCTGTGAGGCTCAGGGCTCTTTAGTTAAGAATATTTATTAGGACAGTTCATCCTGAATAAATTCTGGAGTTCAGACCAGCAATTTAAATTCAAAGGACTTTCCCAATTTCCACAAATGTATGTCTTTCTCTTTGTAGTGGGAGATATAGGGCAGCATAAGACCAGCAGACACGTAGGTCTCATGCACAAGAGAGAAACCCGCCCACACCAAGCAGAGTGACGGATTTTACAGCATGTGTCTCAGGGGCGGAGGGCCCTTGAGCCTAACTTGGTTTGTGATGTTAGCTTACCCTGCCAGCTTTTACTGAGGCCCAAACTGCATGGTGCTATTCCATTTCCTTGAGGGAAATAAAACATTTGGTCCTCATGGTGCCCACACATGAAGCACTCTGATTTAATAGCACAAGATGACCCACATCTAACACGTCACATCCTTTCTTTGAAAGCCAAATAAAACCGATAAAATGAAAATCAATCAAAACTCATTTCTTCTGTGTAGCTGCATCCAGATGGCTGCCGCCACCACCTGCTTCTCTCTCCACTGGGGAGCCCTGCCCCTCAGGCCTGGCTGCGAGCTGAGCCTGTCAGTTCATCTCTCCAGACTGGTTTTGTCACACACACTGTCAAGTTCACCTCACTGGAAGATCCTGAGGGTGGGTGAGCAGCTATGTGTGCTGGTGAGGGTCCACTTCTCCAGGAAGCTGCTTAAGGATGGGACGTGCTTGTTTACACATGGATGAGTGCAATAAACAATTTTCACAGTGCAAAATTAGCTCAGAAGACTTCAAGGACCACTTCTCCCGTATTTAGTTTAGCGGTAAGAGCCCTCAGTCTAGCGGTTACGTGACACGCCTGATCCCTGACAATGGCAAACCAGAAACCAGGCATAAGCTTGTGCACATTTCCAGTGCTGACACACCTGCACCTTGCCACACAAATCCCTCTTGCTGGGTCATCTGTGTAAAGTACGGTTCTCAGCGTGTTCTTCCCTGCCCCAAAACTGCTGGTGACTGTCTGAGGACCCCAGCTCACATCATTATCCTATGCTGCCTCCTGGGTCCTCTGACATGCGTCCCGGTGCCTTCCTTCCTTCTCCATCTGCAAGGCCCCCCTCCGCCTGGCCAGGGATGAGTCCAAACAGGTCAGGTCCTGGGCGGCGTATGTGTGACGTTTGAAGTCCTTGAGGGGCGACTGTACTATTTGTGGCTCTGCTCCTAGGACTTAGTCAGACACCTGGTTCGCAGGAAGAGCTCAGTAAATGTTAGCTGGAGACTGGGGGGCACCCTCCACTGGGGCAAATATAACATGGCAATCGCAATGGCTGCAACAGCAAAGCAGCCATAGCAACAGCACAACAACACCCACAGCCATCGATCGATCGAGCAGCTGTCCAACAGCCACATGCGCTGTCGCGTCTGAACGCGGCCACAACCAGCCCTCTGCGGCCATTCCTGTCCCACGGGACTGAAGAGAAGGAGGAGGCTTGGAGAGATGAAGTGGCTTCCCTGGTGCCGCGGACTGTCTTGTCACTGATCTGTTCAGCAGACACTATTGACAGCTACCGCCTGTCAGGCTCTGTCTCCTGCTGTGAGCGAGGCCCCTCCTCCCGCGGAGCTGACCATCTAGTGCCAGAGAGCAGACACTCATCTAACAAGTGAGATAAAGTCCGAAAATGAAAAATAAAGCAGTGTAAAGCCACCAGTGGTGACAGGAGCTGCTATCTCAGAGAGGGGAGTGGGTCGAGGATTGCTAAGGAGGTGGCAGCGAGAGTCCTGACAATGAACACAATGGGTCCTTACAGCTCAGGAGGGAGAATGCTTCAGCAGGGGAAGCAGAAAGTGCAAGGGCCCTGAGGCAGGAGTATTCTGTGCGGCCAGCAAAGGGGAAGCTCGCCAGTGTATGTGAGGGAAAGAAGGTGAGAGAGAGAGATGCTTGGGTTCGGATCATGCTGAACACTGGGCGTGGTGCAGAGCTGGACCTTCCCGTGGCTCACAGGGGCAGCACTAGTGTTAGGGCCACGGAACAGGATCAGTTCTGAGCTTATTGGAAACAAAGTAATGGATATTATTTAACCTGGCTATCCAATCAGCATGCAGTCAGTATAAAATGATTCGGTCTGTACTCCTTTTTAGCTAGGCCTTCCAACCCCAGGGTCCTTTGTGATTGTAGAACAACGCCATTTGGCCCACAATACTGGCTCTCCCTCCTGTGCTGGTAGGTGGGTGTTAGTCTAACACCCTCACTGTACTTTCACCTCTCCTGGCAGAAGGAGAGGATCAGTACGAACCTGAATCTTTGATTGCTTTTTTTTTTAATTTTTTTTATTGGTACTGAGAATTGAACTGAGGAGCTTGCTCTGACAGGCAGGTGCTGTGCCACTGAGCTACATCCCCAGGCTGAGCCTGCATCTTTAGAGAAGGTTAAGGTCACGGGAACATTTTGATCCTGAGCTCTTCACAGAGGAGGAAGACAGTGGGGTGGGCCACCCCAGTGCTTCAGGGATGGGACAGATGGAGACCCAAACCTAAAGGCCTGCGTGCTTCACGGGGTCTTGCTGGTGAGGATGTGGTGAGTGGGCACCACCTACCTGAAAGAATATTAGAGCCTCCAGGGAGAGAAGATGGGAGGGGGGGAGACTGCGCCAGAGCCGGCAGTGGGGAGGTGGAGTGTGGGAGAGAGAAGGAAGGTTGGGGTCCCTGCAAAGTGCTTGGCTGAGGACCTGGAGGGAGAGGGTGAGACGCTGCGAGGAGCGGCTGAGTGTGGGGGCCACAGTCCTTCCTCTCACAATGGGAAGCACGTGGTGCCTGGGAGCCAGTGCGAAGTCACGTGAGTCATCAGCAGCTAGAGTCCCACGAAACCAAACAGGGACAGAATTCTACCTCTCAGAGTCACTACCTCATGGGTGGTATCAGAGTGACAGGAGACCGTGGGATCCAGGATGGAGGGTGCTGGACAGGAGGTGGGGAGCCAGAGTGACCTTGGGGTCCAGTGGCTGGGGTGAGCTCAAGAGCTACTCCCACCCATCTGACCTGTTTCAGGATTATTCTCTGGGGACTGTGCTCACGCGTTTGTGGAGTAGATGAGCCCCGAAGTCACAGAAATAAGCACCATGAACCCACTCAGCACAAGACAAAGTGCCATGCCGAAGTGCGACCTCAGTCCCATCACTCCTAAAGGCAGCAGAAAAATGACTGAGCAAAAACACCCCAAAGCATTGCTGCCAGCAGGGCCCCATTGTGCCCTGGTTTGCGGGAGGATAAGGAGCAGTGCGGCTGGGCGCTGAGGGAGCAGGACCATGCACAGGGACAGGCTCTGCCCAGCTCTGCCACAGAGCTGCGTGACCTTGAGCTCTTCGCACTTCGAGGACACCACTGCATCACCTTGGGGTGAGCACTGTCACACGGTAACCAGAGACTTTTACAGAGCATACAAGACACTGAGGCCTGGTGTTGAAGGTCTCTTGGGCTGTGCCCTTCTTCTCTGCCTGAACCACAGTCTCAGAGCACAGGACTCATGCTTGGCCTTGTGCAGAGGTCCCTGCAGGTGCACAGCAAGCATTTATCAATGAGGAGGGTCATGCAGGGTGCCTCCTTGCTGGCCTGTGATGGAAGCCTCGCCCACTGTGGTGACCTCTCTCCTACCCACGACACCCAGCTCTTCTCCTGGCACCGAAGCTCCCTTCATCCGCCGGCTCTGAGCACCTACTGCGTGCAGCATTCCCTTGAGCAGTGACGGCAAACGTTTGAGAACTTTCAGTGATAACAAACAGCCCTCTGCCACACGTGTGCCATACTTTTGCTATCATTGTCCTAGAGCCGCACAGGCTCTACTTGCAACTCTGGCCCTAAGTTTGTGCCTGTTGCTCCTGCTGGCTTACAGTTGAAGAACCTAAGCATGTGGTCTGAAAAGAAACTAAAATACTGGAACAGTTGGGAAAAGCAGCCTGTGGGCCGGGACACCTATAGAAAATAGCAGCTATGTCAGATGATGGAGTCCTACGGATGCTAAACTCAGATTTGTGTGCGGGAATATCAGTATCCCATGCCCAGGGGGCCTGGAGGGGCAGGGTGCAGAGGACATCAGCTGGCAAATGGCAAAGATGGTGGTGGGGGTCAGGGTCTGAACAGGAAGGAAAAGGAGAAGCCTGTACTCGGGTGGCCCCCTTTGCTGGAGACAGATTTATAAGTGACCCACTACATGCCACAGATGTGATCTGTGTGTGGGGGTGGTGGCAGAGACACAGAAGAGGACCCACCCACAGGCAGTGGAAGCAGTGTGCGGATGGCCCCAGGGCCTGGGGATGCTCCTGTGCCTCTGTACCACCACCCTTTAGCCCCTCCATCTCTCTGGCCATCCCTCCAGGCTCTGATCTGCGGGGACTGTGGTGACCCACGAGGGCTTGTTCTTCCCTCTCACACTTGACCCCGTGTTTCCAGTGTACCCCAGCCAGGTCTTAGTTCTTAGTTCCTTTTTCCCAGCTGGAGGCTTTCTTGTTCTATTTGCTGGGGCCCTCACTGATACACTGAGCCTTTTGAAGTGAGAGTTTACAATTCTTTGGGATTCTTGGTGTCCTGTGTTGTAAACTTCCATCATGAACTAGGTCTTTAGTAGCTTTAGTTCTGTTTCTTTCTAACTCTAGCACATTTTGCCATGGTGGATGCCCACTGTTTGAGAAGAGATGTGGGTTTCTCCTGGTGGATAGCTGTTCCTGCAGCACCTGCTTGTCATGCGGGATCTTTCTGGGGTATCTGATTCATCCACGCCTGTCACAGGATCACGCAGGGACAGGCTGCAGGCCCGTCTCCCTGAGCCCCCTCTCTTGTCAGCTGTTTCCTGGTGTTGGGTCTCACCTGCTTGGACACAGGCTTCTTGAGCACCCTTTCCTGCCCAGGACCCTGAATTGCACAGTTTCACCTCTATAGCAGAGGCATGGCTTCAGAAAAGAAGTTACCTCTCCACCATAACTTCTAAGATTGCAAAATAAAGAGAAAGGTAACACTCACTTTACATGGGTACTGGGAGCATGCAAACAAGTGTCCTGCCCTGTAAGATTTGATGTCTTTCTCATGAAAGACATCACGATGACAAAGAACAACTGTTTCCTCCACATCCACACCCTCCCGGGACTGGTTTCCAGGAGGTAAACATTGCTCTCAAACACGCAGCAGCATACCGCCAGGCTGCATCTCCGTGCCGGGGACTGTTTGAAGCAGCTTGTGTGTCATCGCACGTAACCCCCAGGAGAACATTTTGTGGTAGAACCTGCTCTGCCCCATTTCACAGATGAGGAAAACTAGGTGCAGAGGGATGGAGGATGTGGCAAGGCGTGGGCCAGAGCTGTGCCTGGGAAAGCTGCCTTGAACCCACAGAGCTAATGCTTCTACTTCACGGTCTCACTCATTCACAATCCCTGTGATGTGAGGTAAAGACAAACTGAGGTGACAGCTGGCCACAAAAATGGATCATTGTGGAAATTGGGGTGTGACAGAAACTCGAGTTTGTATTCTTGTGAAATTCTATGAGTACATCTTAGCTCCAAAATTCACACCTAACTGCACATGGCAATCCATACTGACCCTTAATGTGTTGCCTGGCCAAGGTGTGGCAGAGGACTCACCTGAACTCAGTGCGTGTCCCACCTCCTGCATGATCAGGAATGGAGTGGTGCTCTCAGGTTCGCAGATGACTTTGCCAGGCTGACTGTCCTGGGCTGTGTTCTCCTTGGCCCCTGGCTCCACTGTGGTGTAGGGGGTGACTGTGTGGCCGGAGCTGGGCTTCTCTGTTGGGGATGCTGGTGTGGTGGGAGCTGCCGGTGGCTGGGTACTGGGTACCTGGGAGCTGTGGTTGGAGGGGACAGAGGCAGAAGAAGCTGGAGGTGGTGGAGTTGACAGTGAGGAGGGGGATGAGGCCACATCCTCTGGGGACGGGGGTGTGGGGGAGTGCCACTCTGTGGCTGGCACGCTGGCCCCAGGTCCATCCACACTGTGTTCTTCAGGAGCGAGGGCAGAGGGGACACCACCAGCTGTTGAGGAGAGCACAGAGGGCGAGGGGCCGGGGTTGGTGTCCTCCTGGCTGGAGGCTGGGCTGCTGATGGCCTCTTCTGTAGGCTCAGAGGAAGTGTTCTTGGGGAGCAGTGTTGGTGCAGCTGCCGTGGTGACCGGGTGTCCCAAGGTGTCCTGAGTGCTGCTGGTCGGGGGCGTAGTGGGGACAGCAGAGCTGGTTGTTGCCGAGCTGGTCCCGAGGGCAGCCACGGAGGTGGCTTTGGCCAGAAGAGAAACAGGTGAGGTTGGCCCATCCTGCGCCCTCAGTCCTGTGAAGGAGCAGCACAGGGGTTAGTAGGGAAACCCCTGAAGCAGGGGGGAAAGAAACAGGTGATGGCCAGACACTGTCTCCCAGCACTGTCGCAGGGAGTCTGCATTTTGTGTTGTGCCTCCCTGATCGTGAAGGTGATGTTTACAGCACGTTCTTCCCACCAACTATTCTGCCCTTGCTTGGCCAGAGTCAGGCAGAGCCATTCGTGGGCCGGAAGCTCAAGCCTGGCTGGAGTGAACTTGTGCTGTCCATTTGTTCACACCAGTGTCCTGAGAGGTGAGGCCCCTCTAGAATGACCTGGCTTCCTGGACTTTCCTGGACTTTGGAGGTCGCCTGCAGGGATGCAGAGCAGTGCATGGCTGGGGGCATATGTGGTGACTGATGGGGACTGTGTGCACAGTGCCTGCCCAATGCTCACCAAGCTGGGAAGCCGAGAGGTGGCTATTCCCTGTGTCCTCCACTCGATGCACAGATGCTGGCCTCCAGCTCTGATGCAGTCAGATGTCAACCTATTTCCTACAGAGCGGGGGGGGGGGGTATCCTAGAAGGAAAGCCAGGAGGAGGGACCCCAGGTTTGGCAATATTTTTAGAGACAAGGATCCATTTCTCTGAAGTTCTAACCTGGGGATTTTATGATTATATTATTTTGCCAAAGGTTCCCATTCATATTTTGTAAAACAGGGCTACTTGGCTTCCCTCCCTCCCTTCATTTATCCATTAACTTTCATTCATTTGTTGTTTAATAAACGGCTCTCTGAGCTGCTCTTCTGGAGACATAGGACTCAGGAGCTCATGTCTTCAGGAACACGTCCTTAATTAGCTCTGTGTACCCCTTCTCACTCCCCAACTAGCCTTTTCATCTCAGTGAATGGGACCCCCCACTCACCAAAAGGCTTGGTAAAAACTGAGCTACCATCCTTCATGTATCTGGATCCCTCACACTCCATGTCAAATCCTTTGGAGCCATGAGGAAAGTCCTTGAAAATATAACCCCCTATCACTCTATACATCTGAGCCCATGGCGGCCTGCCTGGCTGGGGGCACGGATCTCCTGAATGGCCCTCTGATTTCCAGGCTGCTTCTCTGTGTCTATTGTCACAGAATGGAGAGGGCTTCTCAGAGCAGAGCAGGTCATGTTCCTCACTGCCCAGAGCACCCCTAGGTGCTTTTGTTGTACTCAGAGCAAACCCCAAATCTCCCCAGGAGATGTTATCATTCTGGTGGGTCTCTTCTCAGCCACTTCTTTGGAGGAGACTTCCTGGACACTCCTAATGAAAATCATTTCCATTCCAGTTCTTTGTCCATTTTTTCAAAGGCTAAAATTATTATGGTAAAATCTATATAAGCACAGTTACCATTTTCACCATTTCACGCACAGTTCAGTGGCACAAGGTTTATTCGCTCTGTTGTGAAACTCAGCACTACCATGCACCTCCAGAACTTTAACTTCCCCAGCCTGCTTACTCCATCATTCTGCCATGTGACGGATTCAGGGGCTGATGGACAGCTGTGCTGCAGAGTGCACCCTCAACTCAACATTTGGATTCTCATGAAAACAATGGGTTTATTTTATTTAAAAGAAGTTCACTAGGGGATGCAGGTATAGCTCCGTGACAGAGCACTTGTCTTGCCTGGCATGCGTGAGGCCCTGGGTTCAAGCTCCAATGATGAAAAACAAGAGCTTCAAAGGAGTTGGTTGAGACCATGAACTACAAGACAGTCCCTTTCCTTTCCTAGTGAACAGGAAGACACCCTCCCCAAGTTAAGGCACCTAATATTCATGCTCTTGTGGTCTTTTCACATTTGCCTTTTTGCAGTTTCAGGATGAATAAAGATCAAGAATTCTTGACATATGGGCAAAAAAAGTGAGTCAAAGATTATTAAAACACTGGATCTTTATATATGACCATTAGAGCTATGTCCCAGCAGCTCCCACAGATGGTTAAGAATTCAGGCTGGAAAAAGTGACAATGATTTACTGTGTATAGCATCATGTTTGGGAGACAGAGGCAGAGAGTGCCTGAGTTTGGTCACCCGGTTGAAGAATCTGGAAGTGTGAGCTAGATGAGCAATTGCCAAACAGCACTGGTTTGTTCATTCATTTATTGAGCAGCTTTGGTGTCCATGGGGATGTGGCTTTGGCTTCAGAGAGTTTGCTCTCTGGCAGAACAGAAATGATATCTAATTTCCTCTAATTTGATGTGAAAGTGCTTTATAGGAGTGAGTCCAAGTTGCAGTGGAAGGCCTGAGGAAAGATTAAAAATTCTGCAAGGGAACCACGGAATATGAAAGACACAAAGTTCATTTCCAAATGACATTTAGGAAAGGCACGGAAGAAATGGCATTTGAGTTGGTTCTGAAAAGATATGAAAGTACACGATGCGGCTTGAGATCCGCACGCATTGCCATTAGCAGTGGAGATGAAGGCTCCTCTATGGAAATCATTTCAGTGCTAAAAATGGATGTTCCAAGAGCTGGTGTCCAGGCTGGAGACATCTGTTTCCTTGTTAATTCTTATTAATACTTTTATACTTCAACCCTGCCTGCTGCCAATGAAGACTGGAAGTGATGTTTTCGTGGCCACACACTGAGGAAATGTCGAAAGCGCTCTGCAGTCATGTTCTGCCGATCCCTACTCCTCACCCACCAAGAATGTATAACGGTGTGCAACCGTGCTGCTGCTCATCCCCTTGGCAGGCAGAGGGAGAGAGCAAGCTCCCTGCTGCCTCCCGTGAGGGCGCTAATCCTGCCTGAGGTCCCATTCCAGCCACCCCCTCAGACCCTACCTACCTCCCGAAGTCCCCTTCTCCATGTGCCCCATACTGGGGGTCAAAGCTTTGGCCTCAGAATCCCTAGGCCATGCCAAGGAGTCTGGCTTTTGCTCTCTCCTGTGCAGGACATGTCTTCCCACAGGAGCACCAAACGGAATCAGTCTCACAGGTGAGGGTGTATGCTCTCCTAAGACTTCAGGAAAATTTCAGGGCGAGAGGTGGCCTCAGTGGTGAGTACAACCTCTCACCTGCAGATGAGGGAACAGACATAGAGTTGGGGAGAGAATGAGACACCTCACACACCCAGGAGCCATGTCTGCTAGGAAGAATGTGTGTCGATCTTTCTTCAGTGGTCATCATGACAAAGCAAGCAGAAGGAGCCCAGGAAGGAAGGGAAAACGCGTGAGGTGGCAGACACCATCCCACCCAGAGGGAGCTGTGTGCTTCCCAAACAAGACTTTGCCTTAAAATTTCCTTGAGAAAATGTAAGCTAATGGAATGAAGAATGGAACTGACCCACCTCTCCCCCAGAGGTCAGTGAGCACAGTTCAAAGCACAGTGATGTTGCCAGGGATGGTGTGGGAGGGCCGGGTCCACACCTGTGAGGGACTGGCTCCAGGAAGGAGGCCTGCGACAGCCCTCATGTGCAGGGGAGCCTGATGCGGAGGTCTCCTTCAGAGCTGACAAGTGGCGGCCCTTCCTTAAGCTTGGCCCAGCGAGAGTGTGTATGTGGCAAGCACAGCCAACAGGTGGTTGCTGTGAGGAAAAACAGATTCTCAGTTGGATACAAAGTATTTGTTTCCAAGTATACCGTCCTTCAGGGGACAGCAGAATCACTGTCTGCATCTCTGATGTTGGAAGAGTTGTGTTTGGCTTGGGCCCCAGGCCTTTGCCTTGTTAAGATGAGGGACTGGGCGCAGAGGACTGGGACAGGCAGGGCAGCCCTCTAGGGCCCGGCCCTGGCCGGGGAGAACATGGTCAATGGTGCCAACCTCTGTCTCCTCCCATAAGCAGCAAACAGGAACTTTGCCTGTGTCCCCTGCAGCCTGCTTACTTGGCTTGTCCATTGTCCTGTTTTTAACCTTGGTCTTGTCCTTCCCCGCCTTCCCCTCTCAAGGACCTGGGACATTGTGTGCCACAGCTCTGACAACTTTGATGAAACTTGATCAAAATGCACCAGGCCCTTTCCTGCTGTCAGGCTAGGGGCAACTGCGGTCTGTGATCTCCTCCTTGGAGCCCTGGGGGCACGCAGGTTTGTGCTCCGGTGACCGTGGACAGGGACTCCACACTGTACCCACTGCCTGAGCTCCTAAAAAGGCCACTGGATACACACACATCACACGCATGTGTGCACACACATGCAAGTAGATGCATACTCTCTTAATGAGCTTGTGAGCTGAAAGTGCAGACCAAGCATCTTACAGGTACCACCTGCTCTGTCACCTGACCTCAGGGTGTGGCCGCACTCCTCCATTCCAGACAGGACTAGACAGGACCTCTGCAAAGCTAAGCCCCTTCCCTGAGGCTCAGGGCGGATACACAGCCCAGCAGGGCTGGAACCCCGGACAGCCTTGGTCCAGGTCTGTGCTCTAGGGATCTGCTCCATGGCCTTTCGATGGGACGCACAAGGACGGTTGAGGCCGGGTCCCATGTTTGCGATGCAGTCAAGCCTCGGTTTTCCTGTCTGTAGAGCGAGCCTCTTGAATGATCTGACTCGAAGGCTCCTTCCTTCCCTCAGTTCTGCCACAGGCTCCTTCATGTCTCATGAGAATCCTGAACTCTGATGCACAACACACGCCATTTCTGTAGTCCTCACTTGTGCTCTCCCCGGGGCCGTGACTTTGTTAGTACAAATCACTGAGGTCCTGAGACACCCCAAGCCCATCGCCTCCCTGCCCGTTCCTGCCGCTCTTCCTGCCCCACTGCTTTCTCATGGATGCCCTTGCTAGTGGGGCACTGAGAAGCGTGGAGCCTGGTGCCCCTGGGAAGTAGTGATGCCCACCACTCCCCAGCAGCTCTGGCAATGAGGGCTGTGCCTTGTCCTCTGGGTGCCAGCGCCCAGCCCCGAGAGGGTGCTCGATAAATACTGAGGAAAACCAGAAATGTTTTCTCCCTCATATGCTGGCTGGGGCATGACAGGAGAAACATGCCTTCCCTGTGCCTTGCCTATATGTTGCAGAGAAAGGATCAGCTACCGTGAAAAGTTGGGTGGGCATCAGAACTGGCTTTTATTATTTTGACGTGACTGTTTCTGGAGACAGCAGGGATTTCTTCTCCACATGCGTGACACAGACCTGACCCCCAGCTCTTGGAATGCTGACTCCAGTCATTTGGCCCAAACACAGGCTCCTCTTAATGTCCCCAGGGGATGGGCTGGACGCTGGGAGGAGAGAGGGCCAGAGAGACAAGAACCTTACAGATGCTTCTTTCTCAGTGTCAAAGCTGGTCGCAGTGTTCTCTGAAGCCACATTCCCAGGGCACCCAACACCCAAGTGCGGTCTTTGAAAGCTGTCATATGTGAGGACAGAACATGAGTCCCCTGAAATCCAGACTGTGGGAAAAAGATACTTGTCTGAAGTAGAAAAGGCGCAGTCTCCTGAGGGTGTGCTGATGGAAATGTGATAAAATTCAGTCCCAGAAGAGGAAAGAGCTGCTGTTTCCTGGCCACTGGGTCAGAGCCCACAGACCCAGTGCCTTGACTCAGTTTGTCCATCTGTAGCATCAGGGCTGATGATACCGCCAGGCCCGCTCTGCTAGCTGGTTGTGAATGCTCCTGAGAAATTACCTTTGTGAAGAATACTATGCTTCCGAGCGGAAAACACCGCTTTCTTTTTCTCAGGACTAAAGTTTGTCTTTGTCAGTCACAACCCCAAGCTCACCACCTGGAGGCAGGCGGCGGTGGTTGGCCCGTTGAGCAAGGATAGGACTGGGGCCTGGAGTGTGGAAGGCACTATCTTGAGCTCGCCCAGGGTTAGGAGAGAGGGGAAAGGGTAAGATTATGGGAGGCGGAGCGGCTTCTGAGAGGCCATCTGTGGGTAGCGCTGAGGAAGAGGAGGCCCAAGCCACTTTCAGCTGGGGGATGAAGTCCTGTTCTCCAGTACTTCCCTCCCAGAGGCTCCACACTAACATTTGTGGGGTGCGGAGCAAGAGTACCCATGGAGCTCCCCAAAGATAGTGTCTAAAGGTGACGCTGTTACATATGCGGACAGGCCCATGGCAAAGTCTCCTCCTCCTGGGTCCCTCTAGGGACCCGGAGGTTAATGAGGCCTGAGAGCTGCTGGGCCAGTGCAGCCCACAGTGAGGTGTGGGTCCCCTAACCCAAGGAGGAGCCTGGCCTGGATGCCTAGACCCCTTCCCCGGCAGTGTTGGTGGCAGTCACCTCTTCTGCAGGCCTCATTGTGCCGGCAGGATTCTCAGACACTCCCAGGCAGAGGGGAGGTTAGGACAGGCAGGTGACACGAGATGCTTTTGCCAGGGATGAACTTCCAGCAAGGACAGCCACTCTGTTCCTCAAGCCAGAGGCCGGGCTTCTCCTACCTCCCCCGTGGCAGCAGGCCATACCCTCTGGGCTGAGCGCCCAGGTCAGCTGCCCGTCACTCTCCTGTTTGCCCCATAGAAAACAAAACAAACAGCCAAACCACCTTCCACGGGACTGAGAATAAAGAAACCCTTGTATCTGGGTGTCTGTAAAATGCAGGGGTCCATTGCCCGGCTAAGGGGCAGCATTATCAGTGCACGCACCTCCGACAGGCCTGACTCACGGCAAGGTCATTTCTCCTCCTCTCTGCCTGGGAAACAACTGGAACCTAACTGAGCCCGTGAAGCACAGACCAACCTTCTCCAGGGCTGCGCTCACCAAGCTCTCCATGCAGCGTTTCTCTCTCCCAAGGACCTTCTGGACCCCGGCCTTCAGAGCCTGTGCACTTGTGTCCACTGCTTCTTATGCTGTCTGCAGCTCAGCTGATGATCTAGCATGACTCCTGCAGCTGGCAGCAGCCCTGTACATGGCAGATCATGAGTGATGGGCCTCTGGAAGGGCAGCTGTCAGAGTGCCCCATGGACATACCCTGACATGACTGTCGGTGGATGTGCATGCACTGTGACCACCCCCCAGGACAACATCTATGGAGCCTTAGAGCCTCTTCTCCCTGCTGGCCTCATGTGTGTGGCCACTGCTTTGCAGCCAGGGCACTTAGGCTGCCGTGGGCCCCTGGAAACACTGAGCATGTAATGCAAAGGGTGTCTCTTCTGGGAGGATCAGGGACGTGGGGGCCAAGAGAAGACAGGTGAACTGGGATGTCGGTGCACCTTGTTCTGTCTCAGCCGCCATAATCTCCTAGGGTTTCCACCAAAGCTCAGCTACCGTGAGTGTGTGCTTCATGGTGTCTTTCTCTGTTTTGTAAAATTTAAATAAAATACAACTTAAAGTAAATGTACACCTCTCAAGCATACAAGTGAATGGACATTTCCATGGGTTCATATCTATGTGACCACCACACAGGTCAAGAACCCCAGCACCTGGAAAAGCTCTGCCGTGTCCTGCCCAGCATGACTGCCCAAGGTCTCACCTGCTCTGACTTCTGTCACTGTACTCCCTCTCGCCTGCAGGCGGACGTCACACAAATGGAATCGCGTGTACTTATTCACATCCAGCTTCGCCCTCTCACTGGACCCATCTGTGATGTATGTGGTATTAACTCATTTTTTCACCTCTGAACCATGTTGGTGTGTGGGTAGACCACACTGTATTTAGCCAGGGCAGACGTTCAAGCTCTTTGTAGGTTAGGGCTACTTGCTTTAAGAGCTTCTCCTTTAGTAATTTCTTTATTGTTTATGATATGCCAAATTACCAGATATTTGTAAGTAGTAAGTCATTAATCTTCACAAAAGAGCCCGGTGCATGTACTATGGGTACCCCTGCTTTATAGGTATGCAAACTGAGGCTTATCAGAGTTAAATAACTTTCCAGAATATACAACTAGAGAGTGGCACACCTTGGATTCAACATGCAGCAGGTCGAGCGGGAAGCAGAGAGGATGGCCCTCAGCAACAAGCAGACGTTTGCTTCGGTATTTTTAGGACAGCCGGCCTGCTTCATCAGTGCTGAGAGAGCCTAGCAAGGACACTCACCAGAATGGCATCCTTCCTTGTCTGGACCTGCTAAGCATCACTTAGCAGTTTATTTTTTTGAAAACTCAACTGAACTTTGTTTGGGTTTAGTTTTGCAACTGTGCCTGGAGTGCCTGCTGTGGAAAGGGTGCCCGCTGTCTCATCGCCATGGGAGCAGGTGCTGGGAGACATCTCTGCTGTTCATCTGCATGTCCTTTCCACCGACGGTGGGTTCAGCTCTGTCCTCTCGTGTGCATGTTGGTGCTGTAGGCCTCCTGCTTGTGCTCTTCCTGAGCAGAGGTCTCTGCTGTTGGAACCGCCTGGCCCCTGTCTTCACACAGACTATCTTGTCAAACATGCTAAAGGACAGGGCTGAACAAGTAGCAAAGGAATGAACAAGTAAGTAGGTAAAATATTGATAGAAGCTAGTCACCAGTTATGATCGCTACCCTTCAGTCCTCTTTCTGTCTCTGAAGCTGTTGCCTAAACTGCAAGTTTTAAAATGTTGCAGCACCAGGATGTGACAGTAGGACCTGAGGATGGCCGTCCTCTTCAGACATCTAGGGATGATGAGGCACGTCACTCCCAGTGTGGTCCAGGTTGGAGGGCTGAAGGGTAGAAGGGAGCTCTGAAGTCTCTGGCTCTGTGGGTCCCAAGGCCATGCTCCTCGGGGGAGCTGGTCTGCTCTCGGGTCCCCGGGCAGTCCACTCTCCTTCCCCCTGGAACCCTCAGTATAGTATGCAGCTTCCTTGCTGAGAAGGGTCACAATGGGAGCTGCAGGTTGGAACCTCAACCATGCTGTCCGGCAGACCTCAGCCTCTCCCCACACTCCTGAGTTTTAACTTCTCAGGGAAGTGTCTAAGTGCTAATCAGAGACAGGCAGAGCATCCCAGGGAAGCAAGAACCCTGCACCCCTTTCCCTGAGTGAGAATGGGACTCAGCCACTGAGGGGTTAGAGGGACACGTGCACATCTGTAGCTCACACAGAGCTGTGGGCAGCATAAAGACAAAGCAGGACATGTTTTATTTCCAGGTTAGGTGAACTATGGTTTGAATATGGTCCCTAAAGCTCACAGGTTGGACTCCTGTTCCTCACAGTTGTGAACTAGGACCTTTAGGAGGTGGGGAATGGACTAAAACTGCCATCTCCAGAGTGAGTTAGTGATTATGGGGTGTAAGACAGGACAACAGGGCATTCCCCATAGGGTGACACCATCATGCCTGTACACGGAGCCAATTAGAAGAGTGTTCTTAGCAGTCCTCCATTTGAATCTGGTGCCGCTGACGGGACCAATCAGAAAAGACTCTTTTCAATCCTTCATTTGCACGTGGGCACAGCCAATCAAAAGACCCTGTTCCTGATCCTTCATTTACATGCGGCAGGAAGCCAAGCCAACTTTTCCACAGGGCAGATGACAAGCCGTGTGACGCCAAGTGAGCAATGGGAGAGATGTTCAAACGCCTCATTTCCATGAGAGAGAGATAGTCTAGGAACTGTGGACAAAAGACCCCTTCCGCTCACTCCCTTTGCCTCCTTTAATAAAATATACATCTTCCTTACCTTTCCTGTGTTTCTTGTCCAGTTCTGTGTTCAGGACACAGGACAGTCCTTCCGGCACCAGGTGGGCTCTTAATGAAAGGATGTGTTTAGCCTCCTTCCTCTGGTGCCCCCATCTGCACACACAAGCAGATGTACTGACTGGCATGGTCTCTTGCCTCTCTACACCCACCATGGATGATATGGCTAGAAGCCCTTACCAGCACCAGGCCCTTGATTGTCCCCACATCCAGAGCTGTTAGACATGAACCTCTGTTCTTTATAAATTTCCCAGCCTGTGGTATTGTGTGATAGCAGCACAAAACAGACAAAGATAAAGTATTGTTAAGGTAATGTATTAATTTGGTAGGAAAGAATTCCTTCTGCAAAAATGTGGCCCATAATGAACTAAATCAGCCAAAATCAATATGCAGAATCATGCTTTATGTAAGAGATGATGTGGATAATGAATTATAATCAAATACTTTCAGTGGCAAGAGGAGTTGGCTGTTTGAGGAAATGCCATGACAAATCCTCATGTAATGTGCTTAATCACCTCCCAGTTTGTCACTTTGGGAGGAAGCCTTGAGACTTTCAATGTGCCTGCAATTCCAGGCTTCCTTATGCTTTTGGTACCTAACAGCTCACTGCCCCAGAAAGACACAGCTTGTTCTCCTTATGGAGTTTGCCTCGCAGCTGAAAATAACATAAATCTAGGCACACACAAACCAGCCTCTGACAGCCACTGCCCTTGGCACCTCTTCAACACCAGCAGCAGGGCCACCCCTGCTAGTGGCACTGCCAGCCAGCCCAAATAGGGAGGTGCCACTGGGACTGTTACCAGAGCACAGCATATTCTGATGGAAATCTTCAGGGCCCATTAAAATGCCACTCTGCAGCCGGTGCTGACAGATGCTATTAAACACATCAGTCTGGGTGGACAGAATGTGCAACGTGAGCTAAGTCGCCTGAATTACTGAAGCTGTAGGGAAATTGGCTTTGTTGATAGCTCAACTCAAAGAATAATTTTCCTTTTGCTGTAATTATTTAGAATAAAATTTTAAGTGTTGTTGTTGGGGCTGGGGATATAGCTCAGTGGAATAAGCGCTTGCCTAGCAAGCGCAGGGTCCTGAGTTCAATCCCCAGTACCGCAAAAAAAAAAAAAAAAAAAAAAAAATAAGTGTTGTTGTTTAGGAAAAATAATTCAAAAAATAACTCTTCCCACCTAAACCGTATGAGCTGCTTCTTGAATATATTCTGATGTTCACTCTGGCACTGCTGGGATTATATAACGACACCCCAAATACATGTGGATTTGAGGCAGTCAGCTCTACCATGTGGCTTCATTTTACAGGTGACTCCCAAATCCGAATATCATGTCTGGGTTCTCTCCTGGACTGAAGACCTCCACTTCCACATGCCTTTTGGGCTTAATCCTCAGAGTCAGTAAGTCTGATGTCTGATCCATCTGCCCTCATCAAACTATCTCCCTTGTCTCCGTCAGCAACCTTTTCCCACTTTCAACTTCTAGCCTGAAGGTGAAGAGCTTGCAAGAGGAAAAGCTGGGTTTGGAGCAGATCTATACCACCCTTTCAGTCATCCTTCTGGTCACTTTGCCAGGAAGACCCTATTGCCCCTGCAAGGAAGATCCCTATTCCTGCATGTATGGAAACTACAGAGGGACACACACTGTGTGCAGTGGGAGTGAAATGTCATCCTACCCAGGACACCCATCACACACATCCTTCCATAGGAGCCATCAGACAGGAAGACTTCGTCTGCCCAGCCAGACATGAAAATTCCTTGTGTAGTCACCCAGAAGGAAATGAGAGAGGCACTGATGCCCATATGTCCTGTGGCTGGGACCACCCACCAGCGAGACCATGGACGCAACTTAGCTTGGACCCAGAGGCTGTGCTCGGCATGAGGGAGTCACATTTTGCCCTGAAAGCACTTCCTGTAAGCCAGGCGCAATGCAACACTGTGGCTTAGTACAATGGTGAGGCTGCGACTGCCTTTGCAAGTCTCCTTCCAGAAAATCTGCCTTTTACCAAGTCTTTGTCAAATAATGATGTACAGAGAAGCCAAAATTATCCTTTGCAAGAGCAGAAATAGCATTTCTGTTTGTGTAGAATTCAATCAAGAGCAGCTTTGGCTTGGATCTGTGAGACCCACACTTTAATTCCTCGTCTAAGCAAGAAACAGGAGGACGTAGAAGATGCAAGGACTCTTTCTGAAAGCTGTAGGGAAAATTAATTCTGCCTCTGTGTATGACCACACACATGGCCTGGAAGAAGAGAATGCCTGCGAACACTGTGACTTCTGTTTTACTGTAAGGAAGCAACCATCCACCTAGGTGAACACTACTGGGCAAGGGAGGAGAAAATCCTCTCTGAAACTAAAGTGGTGCCATCAAAGGAAGGTGTGAACCTGAATCTCCAGCATCATTCTCCCTCCTGGGAGGAGCTGGTAGATGTGGTCAGGGTGTTAAGACAGAGTGTCTAAAAGAAGTTACTACTCAGGTTAGATGTGGCATGAGCTGAAGGTGGCTTGTGAAGAACAGGGCTGTGCAGAGGGGGGACAGTACTTCCAAGTCAAAAGCGATTGTGTCCAAACCCCGAAGTGGGAGAGAGCAAAGTCTTATGTCTGGAGCCTAGGCTGCAAAGAGGGTGGAAGCAAGAAGCCACGCTAGAAAATCCCCGGGGACCAGGTCACGGAGGCCCCTGCAGGACACCTGTGAGCTCTGGACTTCCTCCTGCTGGCTTTGGAAGGAGGGGTGGTGAGGTCAGCTCTCTGACTTTGGAGGACCACTCTGGTGAGAGGAGTGGAAGGGTTGGCAGCCCTGGAGATGGGAAAGCAGCTAAGGGCTGTTGCAGAGGGATGAGGATGAGGCCAGAGTAAGGCGACGGCTGAAGAGACCAATGAACACCTTCAGATCTCTCTTGGGCTTGGCTGTGTCTCTAATGGCACCCCCAGCAGCTGTGACAGGCAGAGTGTGGCACGTACTCAGGACTCTGCAGCCACGCTGCTGCAGTGAAACCTGACTGCCCTTCCTGAGCTCTGGGGCCAGTCAGGGGTAAGCTTCTTGGTGCCTCTGCCTCCTCAAACACAGAATAGGGGTAATGACGGTGCACATTCCACCATAAACACACACTGAACAGGGTTCATATATGTAGGTGCTTAGGCCAGCCACGTAAGGAGCAGCGCATACCTGCCGTTGCTACGAAGTGGGTTTGGGACTATGGTGCTGTTTCCTTCATCCAAAGACTCATCACGTCTTACTGGTCTACCCCACGGTGTCAGCCCCAGCATGTTTCCTCCCTTGTTCTTCCTCTGCCTCCTTTTACTCTGTGCATGATCTCTATCTAGGCTAATCTTCAAGACACCTCTCATTCTATTTTTCCGGATCTTTTAAGCCCTAAATCCTTAATCCAACATCCCCCACCTTCCTTAACCTGGTTTTACTTCCTCTTATTTCCCATTATAGTTATGCCTCAGAGTGTGCCTCTTTAGTTTCCAAGAATTAAAGTTTGTAAAACGTTTCATGTAATATCTGTTTTGGTCTGTGGTGCATTTACTCACATGTGAGGGCTGCTCCAGATTGTGGTACTTCCTGAGTAGCTGAGCACTAGGAAGTGACAGGCCCTATGAGTTCATCTTCTTAGGGGTGATATATTCCCAGTAGTTTGGCTTTGGTGATAATTTTATGGGTCATTTGCATAGCTTTTATTGATTTATTTTGTCTTTTGTGGGCTGAAGAAGGACATCAAATGTTTAAGTAGATGGCAGGCATTCGTTCTTGTCACAGAACAATGAATGCAGGGAAGTTGTCTTAGAAATCTATGCCATGGCAGTGTGTGTCATTTACTGATGTGACAGTGTCCATTTTAAGGGGATTTGTTTTGTTTTACTATAAGTGGCTTAACTTGGAGATACAGGATGCCCTTGAAATTAACAAGAATTACGTCTTAGACTTGTGGAAATTTGCCTTGGAAAGATGGAGGAGGACCGTTTCCTCTGTGACCTATTCCTCCCTTCCACATGCAGACCACTTCCTGCTTCTTTCCAGCACTCTACCTTTGGCCTTCATGACTGTCTAACCTTCCCGCTGTCATTTTATCAGAGTCTGACTCTGTGGGTAGGTCCACTGTCCTCTGTGAAGTCTTTACAATGGTTACAACCCACACTGAACTTTCTTTTCTCTAAAATTCTACTGTCTTTGCTTTATGCTTTTATTTCTTTTGTTGAGGTATAATTGATATGTGATGGCATGAATGCACAGTGCACAAAACTGCTGCGATGTGATCTCTGTGTCCTCCCACACCGCAATCCAGACAGCAGATAGAACCCCCAGCCCTAAGTTTCCTCTCGCGCCCCCTATAGTCCCACTTTTTACCCCTAGACCCGTCCCCAGGTCACCACTGACTTGCTTTTTGTCACCAAAAATAAATAACTGAACCCCACACGGTGGCACACATCCATAATACCAGTACCCTGGAGTATGAGGCAGGAGAACTGACACGAGTTTGAGACCAGCCTGGGCTATATAGTGCAACCCTATCTCAAAAACAAAACAAAACAAAAACAAAAAACCAAAAAAGAAACAAACAAAAACCTGTCACGTATTTTGTCTCTCTTGTTTCAAAATCATAATTCATTGTTTTTTCCCTCAATATTCTTTATGTATCTTTTAAAGACATGTAAAAAATTAAGGAGAACGGTATTTTATATTTATTCCCATGGAGGCTTCCATTTCCTCTCTTCTGGAGTATCAGTTATACACTGCTGCATAACAAGCCAGCCCTAAAACCCAGTTGCTCGAAACAAGATCCTGTGGCTTAGGAATTTGAGTGCAGCTTAAGTGGTCCTCCCTCAGGACCTCACAGAGAGACAGTTTCAGGTTTCAGGCCTAGCGAGGTCACCCTCAGTTATATGACACTGGGGCTTCCCCACGGGGCAACAAATGGCATGCTAGAGGCCTGGATGGCAGAGAGACAGGGGGCACACTGGAGCTCACAGCCTGTATGATGCACCCCGGGAAGAGACTCCATCGTGCTTGCATCTGTCTTAGAAGCAAGTGCCCAGGTTTATTCTGCATAGAAGGGAAGTGGACTCCACCAGGAAGATACTGACTATTACATTTTATTTGTACATAGGACACAAAGCTCACAATACCGTGATACTATTTTTGCTTTAGAAAAACAATTCCAAAAAACCAAAACACCAAGTCCTGGGCACCTGATCCCTGTTCAGAGTCACAGTTGTGTCCGGCACCCATGTCTCTCCTGCCTGAGGGTGCCTGTGTCACCTGTCCACCAACAGTGTGTTCTTTCAGAGTTTGGAGGCCTCAACAAGGCTTCCCTGGCCTTTGTTTCTTAAAAGGTGCTTGTTCTGGGTCCAGAATTCTAAGCTGAGTATTTCTTTTCTGCCAGTATGTTAAATCTGCCGCCCTGCTATCTTCTCACTTGCGCTGTTTCTACTAAGAAGTCCGCTGTTGCTCTGAACTGTGTCACTAGGTACTAATTGTGCTTGCTTTAAAGATTTCCTCCTATTGGTCTTAGATGATTTAATTAAGATGCACTATGATGAGATGCTCTGCATGTTTCATGTTGGGGTTTGCTGCACTTCTTGGATTTGCAAATTTACATTTTTCCTAAATTTCAAAAGAATATTAGCCACTAGGCCTCTGAATGTTTTTCCTGTCCCATCCTCTACTTTGAGGACATAAATATTGAGTCTTGGAGTTGTCCCTACTCTTCACTGCTCCTCTGTGAGTTTATTTATTTATCTTTTGTCTTCTTCATTGCTTCACTTTGGGAATTTTTTATTGCTTTGTCTTCGTGTTCACTGGTTTTTCTTATGTAATATGTAGGTTCTATAAGCTACACTCAGAACATTTTTAAAGTAGACTGTGAATGTGTGAATTTCTTCTCCAGAGGTTCACTTTGTCTCTTTCAAAAAAGCTTCTTAATCTGTCCTCAACATGCTTTTCTTTCCACTGTCTTGTTGAACATGAATATATTTGTTGTTTTAATGTTGTTTTTATTGATTTTATCATCAGTATCATTTCTCAATCAGGCTCTACTGATTGCCTTTTCTCTTCATTATGAGCTATACTTTACTCTTTCCTTAAATGCCTTGTCATTTTAGATGAGGTGACAGACATCATGCTGCTTATGGTGCTGGGTGTTACACATTTATGTATTGACATTAGCTACTTTGGGCTTAGAGCTAGACTTGGTTAGGTTAGTTGGAAACATTGTGGGCCTTTCTGTCTTCACTCGCGCTCTGTGGGAACCACGGCAGTCTTTATTAATTCAGTTCCTCTCCTCAGGCAGCACTCTCCTGAGTACTCATCCTCATGTGGCAGGAGTTATGAGGTTCCTCTTCTCTGCCTGCTCAGAGCAGGAACTGTTTACAGGAACTGCTCTGCCATGTTTGTGATTCTTTCTCTAACTTCTGGAGGTCTCCACAGGACCACGTACTCACTGGTATAGTACTGAGCTTTGCCCCAGAGGAACCCTCTTCAGGTTCGGGTAGTCTCTCTGTGTGCAGTCTGGTACCTGGTACTGGAGATCCTGGATGCCTTGTCCTCCCCCGAACTTCTCAACTCTGCCTGCTCAACGCGGGGCTGCTGCCCGGCCCTGCCTTACTTCCAGGAGGCTCTGCGCAGGCACCACACCGACGCACCTGCGGGGCTCCTTTGTGTCCTTCCCTAAGATCGCTGTCCATTTCACAATGTCAGAAAATCATTTATTTGGTCTTTTTTTTTTTTTAGTTGTTTAAGGTAGAAAGTTAAATCTGGTTTCTATTACTTCATCCTGTCAGAAATGGAATCTGTTTCACCTGCTTTTTAAATAACCTGTGCCCATGAGGAAGTGCTCCAGAGGGCAGATATTATCTGACTTCTTTCATACCTAGCAAAGGGCTGCGCACACCCGTGCGCGCGCGTGCGCACACACACACACGCACACACACACACACACACACACACTTTTAGAGTGTCTGCTTCCTTTGTTTCTCAAACAGCTCACTCATTTGGCCCATGTCTTACCTCTCTCTCTTCCATTTCCAGCTCCTCATAACCCACCAACAGGCACTTCCCCTCTCAGTGTCACCTAGGCTGAGGGCCTTAGATTTTGCTTTATCAAACACTGAGCGGCAACATGCCACACCAGAGGGCCAACAGCTGGCATTTATGTGCCAAATATGTAAAAAGTGAACTCAGCTGAAAAATTCTACTATCTGGCAAAATTAGATTAACTTAATGACAGTGCTAAGCTTGGTTGATAGTCATTATTTTGGCCTACACCCAACCTCTGCTCCTAGTCTTCTCTCTGCTGGGATTCTCAAAGCCTTCCCAAAGTTGCCAGCAGCCCAAGAGTTGTCTCGGTGGTCCTAAGTCCTCGTCCCTTGGGCCACAGGCAGAGCCTGTGGCACACTGGCCGCTTTTGACCCTGCTCTCATTCATCTAAGTGTTACCACTGGCCATGTCTGGACTGTGTGGAGGCCAGCCACGTCCTGGAGGAACTCACTGATCTCTGCAATGCAGCTACATAACTTCTTCCTTCCAGCTGGAAAAACTGGTTTTGCAGATGAAAATCTCAATGAAATTATTTCACATGGGAAAGGCATTCCCTGAAGCACCTATTGCAGTGGTGCTAGGACTTGCTTGCTCAGATTAAAATCCTGTGCAATGGACGTGCTGCACACTTCCACATGTGCCTTCTGCTCCCATTCCCTGGCCTGTGGATCCACAATCCAGCATCCCTGCCCATCCAACCTTTCTCCTATGGCTCTGATGCCTTTAATCTCCTACTTGTGTAAACTTGAAGATCAGGAGCCATCTTTGACACCTTGAGCTTATGCTATTCTCACCCAATATGTTTCCACTGGCTTTCCCGGTTCTCTGGATTACAGGCAGTGGGTTACGGGGCTCCTCAGCCTTCATTACCTGTGCTGAGCCAGCCTAGTCTGTCTCTGTCTCTCTTTCTTTCACACACAAATATATGTAACCTGTTTTTCTCTCTCACACTAACTCAGGACCCCAGAGTTGAAGCCTGAGAGTAAAGACCTGGGTTTCATTGGTATTCTCCACTACCTGGAGAATTTGTGTTGGAAGAGACGTGGTCAGAATCTTGCACTGTAGACAGATAGGCTTCCTGTACCTGGGAAACATCCACACAGAGTCATAGCCCCCTAAAAGTGCATGCCCCTGGGGAGGCCAGGACAGGCTCTGGGTCTCAGTCCCGGGCAGGCTTGCTGAGCTCACACCTGTGCAGCTGAGAGCTCAATCTACAACCGCCTCTGGAGGTCAGCGCTGTCCTCTGACTGTGCTCTCATCCTGGGGGAGGTGGGGAGAGGTCCTTGTTTATTGTCAAGATGCTGAAATCTTTATGGAGGAAATAAAAGCATTTTACATGCTGAGACTGGGTATTCTTGAAACACTTTAAATGTCTGTTCATAGTTATTGGGAAAAATTTTACTCTCTTCCATATATATTCTCCAGCATTACTAGATGTCAGGTTTTATTCATTTTTCTACTTCAAGTTTATGCTCCATGCAATGTGTGTATGGAACAGCACCTGGGTTTAATATTTTGTTGACTGAAAAACAAAACAACAATCAAAATTCAAACCAATAAGATATTACACAATGGCCCTAAAAGAAGTGTGGAAATGGGTAGGAGTAGATACGAACACCCACCAAAGGACTATGGAAGGTCCATGCTTAGGTCGTGGGGTTTAATATCCAAAATTGCACTGTGAGTCATGACTGCTTCATTGTTTACAGATGGGGCCATGTGTTTCAGGAACTAAAGATATCAAAGCATTTAAGGGGTACGGCCAAGGATCCCAAATGACCCTGGGTTAAGACGAAGCCAGTTAGTGCCTTCTCTGTCATACTGCACCAGCTCCCAGCTGCTCCTCAGCCTCCTGCCCCCAGACCGGGAATTCTCATTTCACTCACTGTCTGGATGGACAGGGCATCATCAAGACTCCATCCCAAGGGACTCAGCCTTTCACAGAGAATGATCCAGAGAATACAGAATGCCCCTTTCTCAGGGTCTGCGCCCCTCAGAGTGGTGGCGCTATACTCTGGCTTCCCCGGAAGGGCTTCCCGAGGGTGTTAAGCAGAGAGTCTCTGCAGCAAACCCTAGAGGACATAAAGCCCCTTACAGCCCAGAGTTTGGGCTTGCTTAATACTGCTGAGGACATGCGAAGACTGAACTTTGAGAGCACGCAGGTTCTCTGCAGCGGGTTCAAAAGGCAAAGCCTTCAGACAGGTTGTAACTTAGATGCATGCTTCTTTTTGAAGTGGTCTTACTGCTGGGAAACACAGGGATACAGAACCCGGTGCAGAACAGAGGCTGAGAGGACACCGAGAGGCTTCAAAGCCAAGTGAAAGGCTTGGGTTGAAAGGGAAGGCTTGTCATGCAGTTTTCTTTAAAATCATAGAAAACAAAAGTAAACAGAACCAACATTTAGGTTAAAAAATCAGAGATGCCACCAATGGAGCACCTGCTGCTCCATTTCCATGGCAACAGTGGCAGCATCCCAACCCTGCACGACTCAGTGTCTCCAGCCTGCTCTGCTCACATGCAGAGACACGCCCACACACGCCACATGTCACTTGGTGACCTCCAGGAATTCTATGGGATGCAAAGGTGTCTGGCATCAGGTCACTGTGCTGTGGCTCTGAAAGCTGTCCTCTGGCTCCGGAGGGTGTGGGCACTATCCAGCCAGTCAGTGCCACAGGGCACCTTGGACTTTTTGGAAACTTAGAGGACTTCCCCCTGGAAAGAAGAGTCCAGACTAGGCTGGGAGACAAGAAGGATCAGAGGAAAGGTCACTCAAAGGTTAAACCAGATCCTCATTTACTCCACAGTGGAGGGAGCAGCACAGAACTCAGAAGCCCACAGTGGAAGGAGGCAGAGGGCCTGCCTGACCCACCAATTTACTTCCAGATAGGCGACTCTGGCCAGGAACCAACTGCAGAAAGTACCGACTCTCTGACACACTGCTATGTCACATTAAGAAGAGAGACAAATGCTGCTATAGACCATGTTATGTCTCAGACTGTGAGGGGCTCCCTAGTTTCAGCAATGGTGAATACTGACAGAGGCTTTCAAACCAGCTATTCAGAATTGGTGAGCTGGGGTAAGCATAGTCTCAATGCTCTGCACCGACTTGAGGTCTCTCATGCTGCCCAGCTTTATTTCCCACCAAAATCCTCAGATGCAGAGAAGGGACAATTTCCTCCAGCTCACCAAGCTAATAATTAGGAGTAGATACAGGACTGGACCTGGCCTGGTTCCTGTGCCCTGGCTCAGGGCTCTGTGTGGCCTCTCCTGCTGAGGGATTTATCTCTGGCTCTGGAAAGCAGAACTAAATTAGTCTGCAAAGCATTTGCCTCCTGATTAGGTTTTGCTTATGATAACATAAAAATTAAACTGCTGTCCTGAATGCACGCGGGCAAGTTGGAGCAGCAAGGGTAGGCGCCTGCTAATGGGGAAGACGCATTTCTAGGTGGAAAATGTGCCCAGTGAAATCAGAACGCCATGTACCAAGTCACTGAATGACTCTGTCTCAGCGGACTTGATGCTTCCTAGAACTGGACCTGTTGGAATGGGCTGATGGAGATGAGCTTTACTCCCCAGGCCAGGCCCTCCCTCCACAGAAAGCTGGAGCCCTGAAAATCTCTGAGGATGGGTCTGCACACCTGAAACTCCAGCTCGGTGCACTGGGAGCTGACATGTGACCTCAGCAGCCCCAGGTGGCCAAGAAGCCCTCAGACTTGAGAAGAGGGACAGGGCCACAGGAAGGAAGCTGCTTGGCAGTGCCTCCTCTGGACAGGGTGGCACCAGGCACAGTCAAACTAGCAAGAAGGCTAACTGGAGCATCTCAGCTAGCTGGGGTACCAGAACCCAGGCACAGGGACCCTCCTGTCAACAGTGTTACTGCTAAGGTTAGCCGGGGTGCTGCAGCCTCTGACTCTTCAAATGGGAAGCATTCTCTAGTACAGAGCCTTCCAGCCCTCGGGACCGCTGGTGCGCACAGGAGTGGCGAAGTGTTACTCCCCCCGCCTGCTCAGGAGCCAGGGCTGGCCATCAGACTGAGCCAGCAGCTTGGCTAAGAGCAGAGTGAGGAGGAGGCCAGGGGCTTGGGGCCAACCTCACCCCAGGAGCACAGGGTGTCATCCATTCCTGCAGTCACACGAACATCAGGCACAACGCTGCTGGAGGTTTCCAGCAAGATGGCAACCGGGCCAGAGGGTGCAGCCAGCTGCACGTAGGGGGAGGGCAACCGAGGTCTGAGTGCTTTCCATCTCCCCGCCACCGGCTCTGTCCCTCTGCACTTTCTCTGCCTCCCCTTCCTGGTAGAAGGAGGAGAAAGGTGCCAAGCAACTCATCTTTCCTGGAGGCACTGGCTGTGTGTCAACCCCGGCACACAATCCTGCCCACGGCCTGCCCTCCTCTGGCTGCAGAGGCTGCCCTGGGGAAGATGGAGGCAACCTGTGTGCGCCGGCTGTGCGCCGGTCTGAGATTGGGTGCCATGACATTCTGGGGGCTCCATGGGGCCCCCGACATTTAGGGGGTCCTTAACATTACTTAACTTTGTTTCTCCTAAATATTTTATTTTTAATTTTTATTTTTATTGGACCATGTCAGAGGGATCAGGGTTGGCTTCACAATTGATTTCTGTTTCAATTAACTTAAATGCCAGTATTTTTTTCTCCTTCTTCCTGCTCACATTGACAAATCACCAGGTTGTGGCATAAATTTCAAATTTTATTTGAAGTTAAGATGGCATAGAATTCAGGAAGGGCAAAAGTCTGATTATAAAACATAGCATTCATATAAAGGGTACAGCTCAAAACCAGAATAGATCAACCTTCTTGTTTCCTGACCTGTACAAATTTAATTACGTAGACCTGATGCTTTTGTAATCTGATTTTCAAATGATACAATGTTCTTTTCTCTTAATTTTGTCTTGAGACAAATGCCCTAATTTTATTTGCAGTGGTTGAGGGAAAGTAAAGTTCAATGTCTAATTTCTCTGATATATTTCAGGCCTTTTTTTTCTTCTGCTTTCCAGGAGACAAAATAGGGGACCAGGAACAGGATCAAATTCTATAAATAAATTATGGTTGGCTTGTCCTTAAATACCATAAACTGCTGAGAAGCAATGAAGTCATAGACATGCATTAATTTTGTTTTGAAAGCTGGCTAAGAGATGGTGTTAAAATTTAAAAGTTTTGCAAGTAGGAAAATTAAAGGAAAGGAGAAAACCTGTAACACCACAGAAATAATGAAACACCTATATTTTCTTGTCCATTCCTTCCAAGACAACGGAATTCTGTGTTGGCTGCTTTATCCGCTGAAGTCCTGGGGCGTCGGTTAACAACCTGTCCATGTGTTGCTTGTTAATAATGCTTACATTTACCCAGTATTCCAGTCACCATTTCATCTCCTCCATAGACTAAAAATTCCCCAGGGGAAAACCACAAGTTAAATATCAGCAGAACAGGAAGACCTTACAGGTAGAGGTGGATTTGGTTGTATTTTAAGACCTTCTTTCATCTCTCTTCAGAATATTTATGGAGTTGGAAAAGTCAGACTGTGTTAGTCTATGACATTTGTTTTGGAAGCAAAACAAAAGGGAGAGAGAAAAAAAAAGAACAACTGTGAACTAGAGCTTGCACCAGCCTAGCCCATGGGCCAACGCCAAGCACCGTTAACCCTGCCCACAGGCCCTCTGCTTTCATGCTCCCATGATGCAAACTGCCCCCCGCAGATGGCATTCTAAGGCATCACCACAAGCAAAGCCAGGTGGAGATACAAGGCTATCATGCAGGTCATTTTACGTCAGGATGCAGGCCAAAAGACAACACTGGCTCTGTCTGAAACTGCCTGGCTGTCCTTGTTTTTTTACTTGGCTCTGCAGGAATTACCTGCTCCGGAATTACCCAAATGATAAACAGCCTTGACATTCTGCACCAAGGAAAATGCAGAGCAGACCAGGTTTATCATATTTGTGCAGCCCTGCACACCTGGGTATGTTAATGTGAAGGAAGGTGCAAGGCTGGCATGGAGGAGAACAAGTCTTCCTGTCATCCATCTTCCCTGCCATCCTGCTTCCCTACTATGCAGATTTCCGGGCTTCATGCTCACACTGGGTACACAGCTCTTGAATCTGCATGGGCACTTTTGACTAAGAAGACCTACATCTTTTAATGCCTTTGGCTCCGGAAGGAACTGCCTGAGGGTCCTACTTACCGAGTCAAACCCTGTGCCAAATCCCCAAAGCCCGCTGCCTCCAGGCCCATCAGCTCTGTTTGGGAAGAAACTGGCCAAGCCTTGTGATGCCAACGCTGAGACCCAGATGCTGGATGTGAAGGTGCAAGTGGCATCTGCTCAGGGACCATGGACACAGCCACATCACGTGGGCGGAAGTCCAACTATCCAGCAACCCTGGCAGTGCGGGTGCCATGCAAATCAGAGTCAGATGGCCTTTCTGTGACTGCTGGCGACACAGACCCTGCTGAGCCACACTCAGTCAGCCCTCTGAGCCCTCTTCCACCTCAGCCTCTGTCCCGTCTTAGGTCTGTGTGTCCCAGTCTTCACAAGAGTCCTCCAAACCAAGAGAGAACCCCACAGTGCACGGCTCGGCAGGCTCCCCTTCTCCCACCCAAATCCTGCTGGGTTGGTTTGATCACAATCCCGTTCTTGATGCCTCTGCACTGTGATTCTATGTCCACTAACACCCCTGCGCCAGCACATGGGCCACAGACCTCACTTTGCCTGTTGTTGGACGGGAGCTGAGCCTGTCCTCTCCTGTCCTTTCCTCCCATTGTGGTTGTGTTTGTCCTGACCTCGTGGCAATCGCCATGTCAAGTCTTCCTCATCATTTCAGCAAGTGTCACGGTCGCTTTACCTTCACACACCATGACAGTTCTACAACAGGAGGCCCATGTCATGGCCCTCTGGGGACAACACGTGTCACTGATCACTTAGAGAGCTCAAGTTTTTCTTCTGTTTATTATTTAAAATAAACTCTTTAAAACTTCATTTTACTTGTTTCCCCCACTAGCTCAATAAGGGACAAATTGATTTCTTAAGTTTTGAGCCTTTATCTTTAAATTAGGTGTTTCATTGGGAATAATTTTAGATTTCAAAAAAACTGCAGCAGTAATACAGACTGTCACCGTGTACCCCTCCCGGGTTCCCTACCATTGGTATCTCTCTCCTTTCGGAACTGGGAAACAACATCAGTGCATTGCTGTTAATCAAAACTCTGATTGTATTTAGATTTCACCAGTTCTTCCATTAACGTCCTCCTTCTGTTCCAATATCCAAGCTGAATACCAGAACGCATTTGGCTGTCGTGTCCTACCAGTACCCTCTGGTCTATGACAATTCCCCAGTCTTCCCTTGTTTTGGGCACCATGACTATCTAGAGAGGTATCTGGTAGAAGCTGCCACCCTGTGTGGGTCAACTTGCAGCTGTTTCCTGACAAGCCTGGGTCTATTCTTCTTGGAAGGAATACCTTCTTGTTGCGGGATCAAGGCTTTGTGGTGGCTTCTGATTTGTCCTCTGTACTGCTGATGTAGCAGCCTCTGCTGTCTGGTGTCACAGCAGGACTTGCCACTGTACAAAGCGAGACTCACCACCCACGAGGTCAGGGAAGAATTTTACCAAGGATTTCATGGTGCAGGATGGGGCGTGGAGATGGAAAATGATACACTGCATGCAACGGAACAAGGTGATGAATGCTCCTCCCCTGGAGCAGACCCTCCTTTCTAACAAAGCACCCTGAGCCCTGTGTCCTCCACTTCCCCAGGGAGCTTCTGGGATGCACCAGTTTTGCTCACCTGCACCTCGGACCCCTCCTGAGATCTGTCCTGAACCTGCAGACCCAATACCTGATGGGGCCCCAAAGTTGCACTAGATAGTAAATACGAAATATTTTTCAATCACCAATAATTTAACTTCCTTTTCACAAAGTAGTGCTTATTAAAGCTTTTTGTATGCATAGCCTGTCAGTGGGAGATGTCTTCCAGGCAGAGTCCACTCATCAAAAACGAACTGCAGAGTTGGGCAAACTTTCTGGCCCTTGGTGGGTTGGTGGTCCTTGGTTCTTGTTGTCTAAGCATGGGACAGGAAGCTCAAATGTTCAGTATTGGCCTTTTCTGACTGTCACGTTCATGGGTACCACAGATTCACTGTTAGCTTGCCTTAGTTGTTCCTTGCTTTCTCTGCTTCTCTGTGTTCCAGAGTCCTGAGTTCGGCTGATTGCAAGACAGCCCCTAAAGCTCCTGAGCAGCAAAGACCAACCTGGAGCTTCTAGGAGGACCAGTCCTTACCCACCTATTCACTCAATGCAAAGATATTCTTCATGTTTAGTTGCCAAGACAGTAGTGTGCTCCTGAACACGGCCTTTTATTATGTTTTGATTCAACAGATATTTGGTAAGCTCCAGACCAGACCTCAGAGGGAGGGCAGTACACGAAATGGACTCATATGGAGAGCCCTTCCCAGTCCCTGTCTCAGCCCAGGAAGTTTGTGTTTGTAATCCCATCTAGCACTTCCAGTGCAACCCATGGTGAGAATAAAGACACTAAGGCATATCTGTAGTTATGGGGAGCCAAGGGGTCCTAAGTCCAGCCATGATGATGGCCATCCAGATCAAAGGCCTCAACCCAAGGCTGAACCCAGGTTTTATTCATTCATGAAGAAGGCAGTGGCTTGAGGATGAGTGGATGTGGGAACCGTGGGAAGTAGGTGAGCGCCATGAACTGGGCTGGGTAGGAGGCCTGAGATCACCTCTGCAATATGCAGAGAGAAGGACATGCGGACAGAGTAATCTGCACAACACAACTGAGATAATTTGGGGTTGTTGGTGCTGCAGTTTTGATGTGTAATGTTTGAAGCCCCAGGAAGTCATAGCCTCTATCCCAAGGCTGGATCCCAGATGACAGCGTGGAGCATTGGCTCACACATCCTGCCTCATCCCTGCTCACTCATGGGAACAACAGATGGGGGGAGGTGTCCAGGGAAACACGCCTGCCATCTCTAAAGATAATTGGCACTGCTTAAAGCCAATTGAAGGGATAAGGAAAGGGTCCCAGCCAGCTCTGCATATATCAATACATGGAAATAGGATCAGGCTCAGCCAAAATGGAGGCAATTGCTCCTCTTCCAAGGAGAGTTGCCCAAGTGGTCCTCCACAGACTTACCCTCTACCCTCCTAGAATCTACAGTTTAAGAAGGAGTAGATATTAAACATAAAAATAAAGCATCGTAACAAACTGTGATGAGAATCATAAAGAAAACATGAAGGAAGTGTGCAATGAGTGTGGTGTGTGTGTGTGTGTGTGTGTACGCATGCACTAGATGAGAGATGGCTGACTGCCCTTTTCCATTTGGGTCAGGACATGCTTATTCGAGGCAGGAATGTTTGCATGAGATCTGAAGAAAGAGACCTGGCCTGAAGGCAGCCCACAGACCAGGCTGAGAGCAGGACCTGCTGGAACAGCCCACAGACTGCTGGGTGTGGGGGCAGAGGCTCACACACTGTCAGCAATCCTGCAGGCTGAGATCAGGTTCAAGGTCGTTAACACTGCCTCGAGGCAGGCACACTGCCAGTGCTCAGGAGGGCAAAGGCTAAGTACTTCCTTGAGGTCATAGCAGAGGACTGTTTGTTCCGTGAGTGAATGGTTAACTAACTCATCCTCAGTTCCTTAATTACCAATCTTCGTTCCTTCAATGCTCACGCCCAAGTCTCGGGAAGGGGAAGAAGGGCTCCCTAACAGTACCTGCCTTTGCCAACCGGGGTTATCAGAGCCAAAGGCTGAGATTCCTTCTGCACAGCACCGGCGCCTGCTCCCACCCATTGACTTCCCTGGACCGAACTCTGTGGAGACTGGCGTCTGTACTTGGTTGTCTCTCCTCCCCCGGTCTCTTGCTCTCTCCTTCCTTCCCTCCTTCCATTTCTCTCTCTCTCCCTTTCTCCTCCTTTGGTGGAAAGAGCTCTAATATGCATTTTGGGAGGACATATATAAAAGTAGTCACTTTAACAACTTAAGTGTCTAATTCAGTGACATCGATTACATTCACAGCGCTGGTAACCATCATCACTGTTCCGTACCTTCCATCATTCCAAACAGGGGCTCTGTGCCCTCCGAGGGCTCGCTCCCGCTCACGCACTGTGTGCCTTCACCTCTGCTTTCTCTCACTTAGTGTGATGTGAGGAAAGTCAGTCTGTTCATGGCACAGCATGGATCAGAAGTGCATCTCGGTGGTGGCTCGGCGATACTCCATTTCGTGTATATTATGCACTATCTACCTAATTTCCTCCCAAATAAGATCTAACCAGAAAAAAAACCCCATGCCAACCCCAATCGACCTGCCCTTGCTTTACCTACCATTCCATAGCAGTCACAGAGAAAGTGAGGGATAGTGAGGGATAATCACAAGAGAATAGTGAGGGATAATCTTTTGCATGACTCTGGCCATCTCCATGGTAACGGCCAGCTAGGGCTGGTTTTGGTTAGGTCACTGTGGTCAGGTCTTATTTTCAGGGAAACACAGTATTCACCTCTAATGGGCAGCTGGGCTCTTTCCAAATTATCACTATTGCTGGAGACTGCTGCTAAGAATGTTGGCATAAAGGTTTCTGGGTAAGTTTTGGGACCTAACAAACATGTAAAAGCTAAAGTACGGTGAAACGCATATAGCAAACTTTATCATCGGAACTGTTTTTAGGTGCACATTCATATCATTCCCCAACTATCACCACCACCTTTTCTAGCTCTGCTTCATGCTGCCAAGTGGAAGCTCATTCCCCACTGCCTCTCTCCAGCCCATGGCATGGACCACGCTGGGTTCTGTCTCCGAACCTCATCTCCCATGCTCCCCGTGACGTGGAGTTGCCTAGTGTTTGTCTTTTTGGTGACTGACTTCTGTAAAGCCGCGCCCTGTCATGGTCTGCTCTTCTGCTTCCCTTCTGCATGGAATATCTTTTTCTATATTTTCATGTTCAACCTAACTGGATCTTGAAATCTAAAGTGTCTCCTGCAGATAGCATACTGTTGGATCTTTTCTTGAAAACTACATTCTGTCACTCTGTCTCTTCCACCATGCAGTGGCTGTGGACAGCACCTTGGGCTACCTGCTCCCAGTGGCAGAGGCCACCACAGGGCACTGGGGCACAGCTGGTGAGGTCTTGCCTCCACCCCTCCCACAACAGCATCCCTTAGTGAAGGGATATTCAAGCTGTTCAAAAGGCTACCCTCAGGTAAAGAGACACCTGGGCCCAGATGTTCTCCCAGGGAGGGGGCAGCACCCTTTCCCTGTCCTCGGCCTCCTGACTGCTCTCATCCAGACAGAAGCGAAAGAAAAGCATGTTAGTGACTCCGGCTCTCCCTGTCCTCAAAGTCACACAGGCTCCTCTGTTTTGAAACATCCTTTTGATCTACATTGTAGAAAAAGCCGAGGCAGGCTCAAATTTTAAAAAGCAAAAAATTAATCATTTAACTCAGCAACAAATCAAAGAGCACACTCAGAGCTGTTACCAGCACGAGTGCAGGTAGAGAGACATTTACTGAGGAACTTCTGTGTGTCAGGGTTGCTCTGGGTAAACCACTTCCTGTAATCCACCAGTCCTGAGAGGCAGGCCTGGTGATCTCATGCTACAGGCAGAGACAGGACACCCCACAAGCAGCACCGAGTAGAAGCACAGGCTTGACAGTGAAGAGACCTTAGTGTGGGTTCAGGGGCACCAGCTCTGGGGTTTTGTGAGCTGCTGGGCAGGCCTGTTTCTCCTCTCTTCTCCTCCCCTCCCCTTCCTTCCTTCCTTCCTTCCTTCCTTCCTTCCTTCCTTCCTTCCTTCCTTCCTTCCTTCCTTCCTTCCTCTCTCTTCCTCTCTCTTCCTCTCTCTCTTTCCCTCTCTCCCTCTGTCTACCTCTCTGTGTCTCTTTCTTTGTGGTGATACTAGGATCATTCTGTCATGGTAGAAAATAGTAATATTGGGAAATGGAACCCAGGCCTTCTCTCTGAGTTACAGTCCCAGTCCTTTTCTTAAAATAAACAAGTATCTATAGAAGTAAATAAGTAAGTTGATTTTCATATTTTGAGTCCCAGTCTCACTAAGTTGCTAAATTGCCCAGGTTGGGCGCAGACTTTTGATCTTCCTGCCTCAGCCTCTCAAGCAGCTGGGATTAGAGCCAGCAAGCTCCATGCTTGTCCAGGGAGATGAAGAAGGCTGCTTCTTTTGTCAGTAACCCTCAACATTGCTTCAAGTTGCTTTTGTTTTCTTTCTCAGTACAGAGTTTGAACCCAGGGTGCTCTGTTTTCGAGCAGCTTTTCTGTTACAGATGAGGCCCTCCAGAGCCAGCCACAGGGAGCTAGGCAAAGCCACTGAGTCATGCTGAGCTGTGTACACTTGCTGATTTTAATCTCCTTTATGCTCTCTTTGCTGCCTGAGGTGTTCCCACCCAGCAGTGCTGGCCGTGCTGTGCGAACAGCAGCAGAACCTGGAACTGAGTGTGTGCGGGAGAGCATCCACCTCTGCCTTCGGCGCCATCTCCCAGCATGAACGTGCAGAGTTACTGGTTATGGTCCCTGGAGTTTTTGCTCCAGGAGATACTGCTCAGGGTCAGCCCCAGCGCTTGTATTTCCCCTGCAATCAATAAATGCAATTTCACTCTTCTCTCCTGGGCATCGCTAATGAGTATTCGCCCACAGGCGAACCCACTGCGTTAGGTCACAGCTCTGGGCAAAGGACTAAGCCTTATTAAATCTGTTTTCTTGTCTGGAAATGGAGATCGGAAGCCCCAGCCTTGCAGGGCAGCTGCAGAGGCAAATATGGAAATGTTTGTCAAGTGTCTCATAGAACTGCTGATGCCTGGCTGGCTCTAATAAACCTGAGTTCCCCTTCTCTTGTTGGTTTCTGCGTGAAGCTGGAGCCAGAGCTCAGAAGAGGGTCCTGGGTCTCCACTTGCAAGTCTGTGCTTTGGGCTTGGCTGAGGCGCCTTCTCCACATGGGCCCTTGCACAGCCCAACGCCTGGGCTGGCTGCACACACTCCCATGACTGTCCGTCACTACACCCAGATGCAAATGGCTCGGAGGCCAAAACTCAGGCTACATACATGGAGTCTTTCCCAGCATTCCAATGTGATTTCAGTGTAGCTGACCATAAAAACATCTCTGCCAGCCACTTCACGTCACAGACCTGTTTAGGAAAAAGGTTTAAAATTGGCAAAACGGGATAGAATTACTGTGCTTCAGTTGCTATAGATTTTGCAAAAGGCCAGTGACACAGGGAACACCAGTGGCCTTTCCAGCCCTAAATCTTTCTTGCCACCCATGTTTGGAATCAGGTTGTGTTTTCTGGAAAGAAAAAAAAAATACAAGTCTGCACATACAACAAAAAGTTGTTTAAAGGTTGCTGGCTACAAAAAAGTCCTTTTTCACAGTGGTTTTCTTGCTGGCAGTGGGTACATGTGTCCTCTGTTTGCTTGGTTTGGGGAAAGATTCTGTACTTTTAGAAAACTTCTTCAGATTTAGACTCTAGGGAACACACTGTTTATTTCACCATGGGATTTCTTCTGGAGACAGCCCTGTCCATACAGATGCCTCCCCCCATCGAGCAGGCCACTCTCACACTGTGTGTCCAATGCCCAGAGCACAAAGTGGACAGCGGGGTGCCATAAAGAAAGAGAATGTGTAGTCCAGAGAATAGCTCTGAGCTCTGGCCCCACCTCTAATGTGTGACTGTGTGCAGTGCTCAGTTCCACCTCTATGTTTCCTCATCTTTACCGGGAAGAATTAAGCTGACCATCAAAAGCCCATGGGATGGGACATCACGCGGCTCCTGACTGCTCTGAGGAAACCACGGGTGTTTTACAGCATTTTCTTTATTAGAACTTAAAGAGCAAGAGCCTAAAGAACTCTAAGCTCTGGATAGAATGTTCCAAGTGTTTTAAACTGAAATTCATACTTGCCTCAAGTCTGATTTCTTCAGAATCAGTGTTTTTCGGGGGCCTGAACTTTGGAGACCTTTGTCAACATAAGTCATTTCCAGTATAGGGAGCTCTGTGCATTGAAATGGAACTTTCATGAGCTCCTAGGGAGCAGACTGCCGTGGGAAGCACACCCACCAGGAAGCCACACATGGGACTGAGGGCCACGCCATGGCACACACCCATGAACCATTGACCCTCCACTTCCTGACCCTGAGAGGTCAGTCTCTGCCTCTCAGGGTGAATGTGAACAAGGCCAGGATGTATCCACTCAAGTGCGGGCTGTATGTGCCAGCTACACCCAAACAGGGCTGAGCCAGGACGGGCCCTCCGGGAGCCTTGCAAATTCTCCAGGCCTAAGACTCAGTGTCACATTGCATCACCTTACTGGGGGCACAGAGCTCAGATACTGGATACAATTTGTGGATCTTCTCCCAAGGGAAGCTGTGGACATAAGTACAGCCACACAGATGTACAATTGCAGCGGTTTCGTGGTCTCCTGGTGCTTCTTCAGAGGTCACCGAGGGTTTGGTAGACTTCAGGTGAAGAATCTATTTTGGGTCCCAAACAACAGATACTAATTATCATCATTCGATCCTTTGATGTAACAGACGGTGATGGATTTCATCAGCTTTACTACAAAAGTGAAACGTACATTGAAACACAATTTCTTTTTAATTTTTCAAAATCAGCCTCCCATGTCACATAGAGTAAGCTCAATTGTCGGGACTTTTTCAGTTACTTGAACATTCTATTTGTCATCCCTGTTAAGTCAAAACAAGCTTATGGATGTCTTAGTTGTTTTCATAATGTAAACTGGACTTGAGCTTTGAAATGATGTGGTGTAGCAGGAAAGCATGGATTAAATGAATCCAGTGCTCCTCTAATGCCAAATAGCCTAACATGGAGAGGAGAACTTTATCCACCATGTCTTAAATCTAAATTCGATGTAACCAGTAATCAGGTTTCCTGAATTGCACAGCACCCAGCTAATTGCCTATGTCCTGCCAAATTCCTGTGAAATCAAGTGTTACCTAGGTCTGATGCTTTAAAAATGCAATTTCATAAAAATAAAATCAAGGAAATGCCTAAACAGTATAATTTGCACATTGAGGAACCTGGGTGATTGGGGCCAATGTCACCACTGCAGGTGGGAATTGGGACGGTGCCCTCCTCTGTCATCATTGCCGGGGGAGCTGCTGTCCGCAGGTGCAGGCTGGCAGGGTCTTTGGAATGGGGCATGTAAGGGGCCTGGGGTGTGTAAGGGGCCTTCAGTGTCACGGGAGAAGAGAAAACGTGCAGGTGGAACCTGGGAGTGCGGCAAGGTCAGACCATCACACTGCTCTCTGTAATTTCAAGACAGCAGCAGTTTGTTGGGTGGGCGTTAGTCAAACCCAAGTCAGAATAAGCCGCTAGAAACCTTGCAGTTAGGGCACAGATACACTTCCAGGTCCAGCCTCTGATGCTGGTCAAGTTATCTAGAGCAGACACAGTGTCACAGAAAGTGCCAGGGCCAGTGTGGATCCTCCCCCAGGTAGCCTTGAAGATGTGCCAAGAACCTTGGCTGCCTTGTGCACAGTGCCCCCTTTCTAGAAATCCTGGCTGCCCCTGGCAGAGTCCAGGAGGACCCAGCCTTTCCCCTGAACCCCTGCCTCGACACAGGGTCCAAGGCCTGCGCTTGTCTGAGTAGTCTCGGGCAGGGAACCTTCCCTCCCATTGACTTCCAGCAGGGTCTTCTGTGGATGTGGAACCCCAGAGCTCAGAGGCTGCCTTCCGAGCCTGCATGTCAGGTTCCATGTCAAGTCTCCAGAGTGACCAGGGCCCTCTTTGGAAAGCCAGAGCTTCCCAGTCGGTCCCTGGAGCCGCCAAGAGAGAAAGATGCGCACTCCTTCCCTTCCTGTCCTTCCAGGCCCTTAGGGATGGGCCTTGCTGGTTCATCTGCCCCTCTGGTCACACAGACGTCTCTGGAGAGGCCAGGACATTCTCAGATGACGGCCGCGGCGGTGGGGATCACTTTTCAAACGTTAATGTTTCTTGTCATCTGTTTCATTCTAGAAGAACTATCATGAAGTGCCATCTTCCGTGGAAAAGTTGGGTCATCACAAGCACGTGGCCCAAGCCAGACACCTGAGCCGGCTGACCTGGGTGCCCCTTATATAACCTCAGATTTCCTGATTAGCACCTTGAATCTGAGTTGCGTCTGGAGAACTGCAGCTCTTTGGGAGCTCTTTGCTCTCGGTCTCCCAAGTGCCAATGCTGGGCCTCGGGCTGTCTTACCACACTGCTTTGGCAACACAATGACTCTCCTCGGGATTTTAAAGAACATAATGAGGCTGTTCTCTGGCTTTGTAACTTTTCATCTCATCATGAAGGCTGTTCTCATCAAACAGCTTTGTTTATAGCATCAGAGGCTTCAATTTTTTATCCTTTAAAGAATAACACGGACCCATAAAGGCTTCAGAGTTCTCACTTCTCTTAGACTATTTCTCTTACCTATATAAGCAAATTCTCTAAGGATTAAATCTCCTGTGAGTAAAATTACATTTTTTCCAGAGGAAAGAGTTTCAGTATTGATTTTCACTGTGACTTCAAAGGAAAGCTATGATTTCATAAGAATATTGAATAAATAGCCACAGAACCAAATAAATCCCCACGTTTATCAGACATGTATCTCAGGCACTTATCAGAAGGACACAATTGTAGCTTTTACATGTAAAAAAAGTATTCTACTTGTACATGGGGAGGGATGGTAAGTGTCAGTTATTTCAGAAAATCTGAGAATACGCCAAATAATAATTTTCATAAAACCACAAATTCTATTTAATCTCTCCCTTTAAAATTCTAGCCAGGTAGGTGTGGCAGTGCACATCTGTAATCTGGGAGAGAGGCTGAGGCAGGAGGATCATTGCAAGTTCAAGGCCATCCTGGGCTACAAAATGAGTTCAGGCCAGCCTAAACTGCATAGTGAGACCATACTCAAGTGAAATAAACCAGACTCACATATGTGAACATCATATTGTCTCCCTAGTGTAAGACACTGAAAGTGTAGACAAGATTCAAAAGGTACAATAGACATTGTGAATGGGAAAGAAACTGCTCAAAAGGAAAGAACTGGGATGGGGGAAAGGAGAAAAGAAGGAAGGCAAAAAAGTTATATATTTACAAGATAGCTAAAATAAATTGTACTACTAATTTCTATTAATTCATTGAAAGAAACGGTAAGTACTTATACTGTTTGATCAATTTTGCATGCCTGTATCTGGTCATCTGAGCAACTGCTTTGAAGATAACAATGTACAATGTAATAGCCACTGTTAATTTCCTATCATTTTGCTTTGAAATTCTGTATAGTTTTTATTGTGTTTTTCTCTTTAAAATTAAAAAGGCCAAAAAAATTCTTCTAATGATTTCACTAAGGAAGGAAGGAGGTAAAGGAGGGGAATATACCTAGCACTCACAAATACACAGATACACACACACACACACACACACACACACACTTTTTAGAGTGGTGGACAGAAACCTGCTGTCCTGGCATGTCACAATGCATGCATTTTTTCCATGAAAAAATTCCTGTGACCTGTAGTGTTCCCACCTCCATAGTAATAATACTTTACACAAAATTAAGCAAAAGATGCTTTTCAGAAGGTGGCGCTTCCCCCATGTAAACAGAAGAAAGGTTTCATATTTCCATTGCTGGGAGCAGAAAAAAGCAGGTGGCTGTTTCCATGTCCTGCCACACTGCGCTGTGCTCCTGACTTGATGGCAGGTGCTCAGTCCTCAACAGCAGCAGCACACTGAACCTGGCAGCTGAAGGAAGATGCTGCTGGGAATTTGCCATATGCATCCACATCGGTATACAAGCTACCGCCTGTCAGAATGTTCTGGAATCATCAGGAGGCCTCTCACACTTGGCAGGGTAGCAGGTGACCAATGTGATTGTCGCTTCTAAACTCATTCTGGGTGGCGTTATAGAAGGGACATAAAAACCTCATTAACTGAGACTCTTAGTGGAAATGATCTGATATTTTGGAGGTGGTGAGGGCATATGTTCCCTGCTTCCATATATATAATTTTTGTTGCTTGTCACAATGCCTGCAAAGTGCTACTGCCATTTAGTGGTCAAGGCCCAGGAATATCCACAGTTGAAGAAATGTCTCCTTCCAAATACTCCAAGGACCAAGATTGAAAAACACCTGATTTAGACAGTCTCAACTGTCTTTCATGACCAGGAACAATAAATAAATAAACATGTAAACAAATAAAAACACTGGGGGAGAGGAGTAGCAACTGGTCTCTTGAGTCAAAGAGATTTATAATTAAGTTATGGATTCCTTTTATCAGTTAGGGTCTTTCATGAACATGGTACAGAGCCAAAAGTAATACCAATGCCATGCGTTGAACAGTGCCCTTGGAAGGAGTGTTAAAGTCCCAACTGCTGGTCTTGTGAAGAGGAACTTATTTGGGAATATGGACAAACAAGTTCAATGTGGATGAGGTCACCCTGGACTGGGGTGACCCTAGTCCAAAAGGTAGTTGACCAGAGTCTTCACCAGAGGACATCTGGACACAGACCTCATTGGAGGGAGGTGAACAAGCACAGGAAGTTGGGGCCAGAAACTGCAATTATATGGCCGCCACCCGGACAGCTCCTAGGGGTGTTCTTGGTTTCAGACTTCTGGCTTCCAGAACTGTGAATAAAGTCTTTGTCTTAGGCCCTCCATGTTTGTGTTAATTTACTATGGCATGGTGGGAAACTCAGGCAACAGCAAATCTGTGTTTACTCCACACTTGGCAGGTTGGCATAGCTCAAGGGGACAACTGGCTTGGCATGCAGGGGTAAGGCTGAGGGATGGCACTTCCAGCCACGTTTCTCCATGGGGCCTGCCTCCCTTTCCCCCCAGGAAAGATGACTCCAGTCTCGACTGAGGACACAAGATCAATCTCCATAGTCCTGAGTTCAGAGGAAGAGGCGTGCGCTTCCTAGACGTGAGAGCCCAGAGGGGAACTGCAACGTCCTTGCCCTTCCCTGTCACTCCTTTCCCACTGCAGAGGTGCATTGTGCTGAGCAGGAGATGTGGCCTCCACAGGGACAGACCTTGATTTGACAGCTTTCCCTGTTTCCACAGGACACAGTGGCCATCGCAAACTCCTGGGTATTGCCTGGGTCCAGGTTCTGCCTAGACAATGCTTTTCCAAGGTTAACCTGTGT